>PVJN01000942.1:0-163733 GCA_004026805.1 Lasiurus borealis | reverse complement strand
GAAAAACAAAGTTCTCAAGTGCTGCATAAGATGATAATTGGGGATGATTAACTCTCAAGTTCAAAAATACATGCACTTCACAAGCGGGTGTTTAAGTAAATGCTTCTCACAAGAAGTTCAAATAAGAAGTTGTTTATTATTTCTTTTGGTTAAAAGGAAAGAAACACACACACACACACACACACACACACACACACACTCACACCGTAATCAGTAATCAGTGAAGATGAGCAGCCAACTTGATAGACTAATGAAATGCTCGGCCTAAATAAAGGAGGATTCTGGAAGGAGTTTGCCAAAATCAGGTTTTGCCGCATTGCCAGGTTAGATAGTCACCGAGCAAAGAGTAGAGGAAGAAGAGATGATCTTGAGGTGCCAGGCCTGAATGATAGGAGGTCCGACTTGGAGCCTTGCTGGAAGGTCCTTGCATTGTCTGGTCCAGCCTGTTTTTTTTTTTAAGATGAGTGATATTCAAGGTTTGCTATGGGGCCTTGGAAAATAACTTACCTATTTGTAATGGAGCTTCCTCAACTATGCAATAACATTATTCACTGAACACATTTTGAATATCAGGAGTAGGCTACATTTGAGGGATGCATTTGAGAACAAGAGTATAAACACCCTAGAAGCAGTGACTGTGACTTTCCGGTTTACTAAAGCAACAGTTCTCCAGTTGCACTCTTCTCTGAGCCTGTTTCTCTGCCTGAAGGCTGGGAATTAATATCCGAAGTGAACTCTATCTTAGATTAAAATGTGAAGAGACCATTTGATATAAGCCCTTCCTTCAGGCTTATTCTAAAATGATTTTCTAGGATCTCTTATTCATGATGATTTTCAGCCTTCAATTGTCACTGGCTTTTATTTTTTTTATCCCAAGTAAATAATGCAAGTTCTTCCTGATGTCTCACCAAAATGTACCCCAATTTAAAATAACTTCATTTTCTCTGATATAATGTTCAAAACAACTGCCCTTATAATTCTTATAAGGAATATTGAAGGTATTCATTAAGGCTCGACAAAGATGTCTCATTGAAATGATTCTGTGATACACTGGTTCAAATACATCGGTTTTGATGAAGATGTCCTGTAAGCCCTGGCCAGAGTGGCTCACATGGTTGGTGTTCAAAAGTTGCCAATTCCACTCCTGGTCAGGCACATGCCTGGTTTCAGGCTTGATCCCTGGTAGGGGGCATACATGAGCCAATACAGTGGTACCTCGAGATACGAGTTTAATTCGTTCCATAACCTTGAGGTGTGGGAAACTATGAGACGCTCAAGTCGAGGTAAACTGGTGGGTCGTGTACAGTCGATTACTCCTATCTCAAATGTTGCTCGTATTTCAAAGCAAAAATTGCTCGTATCTCAAAAATCTCGTATGTTAGGGCACTCGTATCTTGAGGTGCCACTGTATATGTTTTACCCTCACATCAATGATGTTCCTCTTTCTCTTTCTCTCTCTCTCTCTCTCTCTCTCTCTCTCTCTCTCTCTCTCTCTCTCTCTCTCCCTCTCCCTCTTCCTTCCAATCTCTCTCTTAAACACACACACAACAACAACAACAACAAAAGACAAACAAAAAAATGTAAAATGTGAGCAGGAGTAAGATTGGGGAAGTAAGCTGAGGCTTTGTTTGACAGATGCCGACTTTCCCAGGGACCTGCCAGTGGCTTATGTCGGAAGTTGACTTATTTTGGTATTATCTCAACACCAGTAACAAAGGAGAGACTTTTTCCTGTGGGATTTGGGGGCATTGGACCCATGAGGTGAGTGATGGAAAGTGTCAAAAGCATACAAAATTATCTGAGCGCCACACTGAAATGCTAGCTTTGAGCATTTGCTAGTTCTCTGATTAGTTTCAAATTGCAATTGTTTTGATAATAACACTTTTAAAACAGCTTTCAAGAAAAATGATGAACAATTCATTTCCATTTAAAATCTCTTCCTTGAGATAGCAAAAAGCATTAGAAAAATAACTGCTGCTTTTGCATCTAATCCTGAAAGAAAGGATGGCTCAGTGTTTAGACAAACTCATCACAGTAATTATAGCTCTCTTTAAAGATATTCTGAGATATTCTCTTAGATATTCTGAGCCAGTTATAGGAAGTCCTCTATTTTCTTGGCAATACTACAAATATAGAGGCAAAATTACCACGTAAGAAATGCAGATCAATTTTATATCTGGCAATAATAATAATAATAGTAATAATAATAAATCTACCTCTCATTGGATGAATAGTAGAAACTCAAATTATATTACATACAAAAAAACATTTTCTTAACCATTAAATAATGCTGGATTTTATTATTTGTTGTATCCACTCACTTGTTTCTTCAATGAGAAAAATGGTTGGTAAATATTACAATTTTGTTTCTTTATCTGAATTTGGCCACGAGTCACTCCTCTGTGTAAAAGCCTTAAGTTTTGTTAAACCTATTTAGTTAGGGTCATAGCTTTATAATTTATCCTCACCTGTCTCATTTGGTGGAAGTCATGTCTCTTAATGGTTCCAGATTGTTGAATGAGAAACAGAATGTATACGATTTCCCACATGCCATCCATAAAACAGAAATATTTATTCTTTGATTAACATATTTTATTCACCAAGAGTCTCAGATGCATTTTTATATATATAGTTACTAAATATCTTGCAGATGCTTTTAGACATTTTTAAAAATCCTCACCTGAACGTATATTTTTACTGGGTTTTAGAGGGAGAAGAGCTGAGACCGGTTTGGCTCAGTGGATAGAGTGTCAGCTTGTGGACTGAAAGGTCCCGGGTTCCATTCCAGTCAGGGGCATGTACCTTGCTTGCGGGCACATCTCCACTGTGGGATGTGCAGGAGGCGGCTGATCGATGTCTCTCTCTCATCGATGTTTCTGACTTTCTATCTTTCTCCCTTCCTCTCTGTAAAAAAATCAATAAAATATATTTTTAAAAAATGTCTTCTAGAGGGAGAAGAAGGGAAGGAGACAGAGAGAAACATTGATCTATTGCCTCTCTTAGGAGCCTTGACTAGGAATCAAACCTGCAGCCTTTGGGGTAAGGGACAACCCTCCAACCAACTGTGCCAGCTAGCCAGGACTCTTTTCGATATTTTTATGTTGTGTCAGGAAGAATGTGGAATCATGTATGTATTTTTAGGAACTTAAAAAAAAATGTATACTAATGCACTTAAAAAAGTGTCATAGTAAAACAATTAGAAATTGAAAACTAGAGATGTTTGTTTTACCTAGGTTTATCCTTTTGCACTTAATGACTATAAATTAGATGTCCTTAATATTCTTTCTACCTTAACGTCTAAGGTTTTAGTTGTCTATCAGATCATCTGGTCCATCCATTTCACCATTATTATTATTATTATTATTATTATTTTAATCAAGACCCTAAAGCAGCGGTTCTCAACCCCTTTGGGGGTCGAACAACCCATTCACAGGGGTCGTCTAAGACTATTGGAAAACACCTATTTCCCATGGTCTTAGGAACCAACACACAGCTCCTTGGTGTAGCCAAATGTAGCAGTGTAGTTTACTGTTGTCATATTAAGACTGTTACCCATGCTACACCACGATTCAAGACAAAATTTCATTTATTTGTAATTAGAAATAAATATTTCACAATATATAATTACATATTGTTTTTTGTGATTAATCACTGTTTTAATTATGTTCAATTTGTAACAATGAAAATACATCCTGCCTATCAGATATTTACATTACAGTTCATAACAGTAGCAAAATTACAGTGATGAAGTAGCAACGGAAATAATTTTATGGTTGGGGGTGACCACCACATGAGGAGCTGTCTTAAAGGGTCGAGGCATTCGGAAGGTTGAGAACCACTGCCCTAAAGGATGAAGTTCTCTACTCAAAGATATATAACTTTTGGTGGAAGATCCAGAAATAGTATCTCGATTAGTGCTAAACGCATTAGGAAATTTTCCTTGATTCATTCTGACCCATCTCCAAAAGTTAGAAATGACAATATTTATCTCCTAGTTTACCAGGAAGAAACTGGTAAAAACAGAGGATGATTGGTTCCTAAAAACTGGGGCTGAGAGTTGATCACAGAACCAAGTAAATGTTAAAATCAGCTTCAGGCTCGGAGCAGTCAGTGTATGATGGAGTTAGGAGCTCCTACTGTCATTTCCTTCTAACTCTTTCTCCTTTACGTTTCCCCTTTCAGCGAAATGCCTATTTAAATGGTTTATTATTTATCAAGAGCAACTTAATGTGACTTTCCGTAGCTCTCTTAGCCCAGAGGCCAGAAGCCCCCAAATTAGATCCCTGTAATGATGCCACAAAGCTGAACCCATTTAATTCTGTCTGTTTCTATTCATTTGCATAATGAACATTGAGCTCATTTGTAGCTCTAGGAGAACACTCTGTATTAGCTAGTGGAAAAATACAACTCCTTTTTTATGAACAGGATTTTGTAAGCAGCATTCTCCCGAATAACTTGGAAAAAAAGATTGAAACTGTAAATTGAATTAAAGATAGATGTGTGTGCATGATTTCAAACATAAACAAATATTTAGAAATAAAAGGTATGCTTTGTCATTTGGTATCATTTAGCAAGGAGATACAATGGATGGAGATGAAGGAAGATGGCCAATGAAATAGGTGTTTCTATCTGCACTTGGCGCTGCGTGGATTTGCACTCTCCTTAAGGTAGTAAAAGAAATAAGCAAGTTTTCTGCTCCGTGGCATTGTCACCTGGAGGCCTGGCTGGGGAAGAATACACTTTCCAATCTATTACATCGTTGGCAAAAATCATTTCTTTGTGGCGCTAAGAATGTGATGCCGCTCTCAGGTGCTAGCAGCTTCCTGCAGTTTCTAGAGGCTGCCCTCAGTTTCTGGCCACATAGACTTTCCAATGTAGTCGCCTTCTTCGCCAAGAATAATCTCTAGAGGCACTTCACTGGCACGGTGAAGTCATATGTAGCATAATTTAAGCACAATGACATCCCATGACCTTTATTTACTGTATTCTTTCCGTCCATTAGGAGTAAGGTCTCACTAACACTCAATAGGATTATACAAAGGCTTGAACACAGGAAGGCAGTGATATTAGGCAGGGGTAGAGGAGTGGGGGCAGGGGGGAGTGGGGGCACTTTCAAGTCTGTCTGCAGGTGCATATACAAGGTCTATACGGGAAATGACTGGAACCAGGAACAAAGAAAGTGTCATTGATACTGGAACACTGTATTTCTTAATCTCATCGGTGGCTATAATTAATAAATAACAATACAAGAATAAACTCAGTTTTACCTGAAACAGTTTATTCTTGTATTATTGTTTCTTAGTTATTATATTCAAAAGTGAGCACAACTGTAAACCTACATTCGCCTGGCCCTGTACATAAATGGAGGTATTTTTGTCTTTTATAGAATTGGATAAATCCAGTAGATAAATATTAAATACAAATTTGCATAGTACAATCAAGTATTTCCAAGCATACATACATATTCTTTCTTTAAGTTGATGGGATATTTATAAAAAAATATAATAATATAATTAGCAGCAAATAAAAAATATACATTTTCAAATATAAATAGTTTCTAGGATAATTATTTGATCATGTTCAATAGACTATATAGCAAATAAAACAAAGACTGGAACCAAGAAACTCATGTGCATATGTGCATAACCCATGGATGCAGGCAGTTGGGGGAAAAAAACACATATGTAATACTTTCAACAATAAAGATTTATTTAAAAATATATAAATTTAAAATATAAATGGACAAAATTTTATTCTTTAAGAACTAATAAAAATATTTCCCAATCAAATTAATGTTAAACCCAGCATTAAAAATTATCTATAAGTCAATGAATGTAACAAGTCGTACTAAATCATGAGCTTAAGCTAAAGCTAAACTGAGGGGAATATTTGTAGCTTAAAATTTTGTTAGTTAAAAAATAAGTTAAATTGGTGTTATAATTGTTACTTGTAAGAAGCTAATAATATAGAACTAAAAACAAACCAAAAGTTAAATAAACATTTTAATAAAGACATGAATATAAATTAATAAAGTGAAAAATTGGAAATATTACATCCAATGAATAGCTGTTCTTCTAAATGCCAGTTGGTTTGATTAATGAAATAAAAAATGAAGCAAATGTATACAACAATAAGCATGAAAAGTTTTAACCAAACTTCTGAGAAATTAGAAAAGAGAAAGGTACAAGATAATTTTGTGAATAACTGACAATATTTTTTGAACTATGGGAAAAATGTAAGATTTTGTAACAAAAGATAAATATATCTTTGACTGAGGAACAGTTATGAAATAATAACAGGTAAATAAGCATATGGGAATTATAAAGTTGTTTAAGTAATTACATATTAAAAGGGCCCAGACAGTGATGGGTTTAAGAATTATAGGTTCCTTGAGATTACATAAGAATTGAATTTAAAGCTGATTTACTATTTTAATAATTCCATGCCAAAGAAAAGTCTCAGTATTTCTCCAAGCAATTTTGTAGGTTAACACTGATTGTCTTACTCAAATCTGAGAAACACAGTACAGAACTATAGACACAATGTATATATGAATACAAGTGTGAAAATTCTAAATTAAAATTAAATTACATGTTAAAAGAATGAGATACCAAGGGAAAATTGGGATTATTATAGGAAATCCAGCATTGTTCAATGTTCGGTAACCATCCAGAATATGAATAACATATTTAAATTAATATAAAAATAACAACTACAACTCATAAATAAGGAATATATCTATAAGTGAAAGGAGAACAAAAATTTACTGTAAATAAAATTCCATGTGAGTGAAATAGAAAGAGTAGAAAACTACCTATACCTGATCCTATTGATTTAGCTAAGACTAATGGCAAACATTATCTTAATAAGTGAAACAGAAAAGCCATTTTCATTAAAATCTAGATTAGAACAGGGTTACTGCTGTCATAACTACTAATTATCATTGTAGTATATATTTTCTCTAATTAATATAACTAAAAAGAGGTCATCATATGATTAAATGAAAGTGAACTTAGAATGTAAACATACCTGTGCTTTTAAAATGCTCAAATGAACCTAATATATAGGAGTCGGTAAGTCATTTGATGTTTGATTACAAAATAAACCTGTAAACCCCAATAATTTCCTTTATTCAAACAATATGTCAAGAATAGAAGTAGAAAATCGTTATTTATAATGATGACCAAAAAAGTATAAAATCCCTAGAAATGAATTTAATAAGAAATGTATAATAGCTACCATAAAGAAATCTATAAAATCTTATAGAAGAACATTAAACAAGAACTTGATTAATGGAGTCATGGACCATTTCACTAGATGGTATGAATCAACAACATAAAAGTGACATTTCCTTCCAAATATACATATATACTTTGCTACAGGCTTTTAGAAATATATATGTACTTTGATTCAGATAACCAAGTGACATTTTTTTAAGAGAAGGAAATAATAGACCAATTTTCAATTTCACATAAATGGAAAATTTTAAGGAAAACAATGAAAGAAAGCCAACAGTGAGAAAGTTTTTGTGTCTTCTTCACTTTATAAGATTCTAGAAAGATTCTTTAATCTTAATGGTATGTTATAATAGAGGTAAGCATAATACAACAGAGAGTTTAGGAACAAATTTTATTTTGTAGAAAAATGTAATATATATGCAAAGGTTGACACCTGAATTAGGTAGAAAAGAGATTATTTAATAGATCTGTCCAAGTTTAATTTTTTTTAAATTATCTAAATTGTGACTTGTGCCTTCCCTGGGTTCTAGCTCAAGGAATTATTTTCTAAATTAGGAGTACATAAATGTATTCAGTCCTATATCTCAATCTAAATGTAGCAGCAGTAGACATTAAGTAATTATCACAGTTATTAAAACTCTTAATATTTTATAACTCTTTTTCTTGTTTTTCTATTCTTGAGTTAATATTTCACTATTATATCATAAGTAATAATATTTTTTTTTAGTTTATTTTGTAGATGTTTACACACTTACCTAATTTTATAGCATAAGTGGTGTTTATTGAGTCAAGGAAAAAACAAAAAATTCTGTTATTTGAACACAAATTTTATTTAAATGATAAATAAACAAAATACTCTATCACACAAAACTAACCTTCTAAATGAAAATCCAAAGTATAACTGGTCTCTTAGCAGTTTTGACTGAATAATATTTGAGGGCCTACCTGAATTTATTTTGCTAGAAATTCTTTAAAAAATATTTTTACAGGATATCATTTTACTCCTGCCATTTTCACTACCTGGCAAGTGTTCCCCAAATTAAATCATACTGACTACATTTTCTACCCAGTCCTTGTTCACATTTTACCTCTCCCTTAATGAGTTCCTTTAATGCCAGTAATGGGAAATTAAACTTCTTATCTCTCATCCAGTTCTGACAAATATATTCAATAATGGTGTACTTCTTTTAGTACCTTAATACATAAGAAATTTCCAGTGGCAATTCATAAAGGTTTGTACAAATTAGCTACCCAATATAATTTTTTTAAGAAAAATGTTGGCTATTTGAAGATTAGCTATCAGGTTTACACCACATTTTGTTTTGGGGAATTCCAGATACTCTCCCAGTTTCAGGACAGAAAGCAGCTACTCTGAGTCAGAAAGTTAGAAAAGAGAAGACAGCCTGCGGGTTTTACGTCTATTTTATGATACTTCGGAGACAAGAGAATGTTGCAATCAGGAGATTTATAAAACATTAGCCCAGCAGCTTCCCTGTGTTTGCTCTTCCAGATGGTCCATTGCAGATTGTGGTTATCCATATAATACAAAGAAGATTAATCAAATCAGCAACACATGTAAATGTGTTTTTTAATCATAATTTAAATTCTCTTCTTTCTCAACCTCCGAATATTTGGATAAAATATTTCCCCACAATGACACTCTTTTTCACTGGAATAAAAATTCCTACTGTGGACCAGTCACATATTAGTTTAGGTTAGACATCTCTAACATGGTCAACATATGTTAAATGTTCACCTATGAATTTGTGGCATATATTCAAAATCCCTGGCAATTTAAGGCATACTCAGGTAGAGAATCCAAATGAAAGGATTACCTAAGGAATATAAACCTTATATCGACTTATATTGCATAATATGCCTCCCACCATCCTCCACCCTTCTCTCTTATTCATTAGTCCTTATTGAGTGGTTACTTTAAGTTCTATCTCAAAACAAGTCTTCTCCAAAATTTCAAGAATTTTCTACTCTGGTGATTTTTTATTTCAGATTTTCATTTAGTACACATCTAATGATTATAATATGTTTATTCTATTATATATGTTCTAACCTGTTAATGTGTTATTTTGCCATAATTCTCCATTTAGATTGTGTCTTTATTAGAATATAAGCTTCTATATCAGAAACTTTATTCTTTCAGAATTTATATTTACGTAGGGTTTAAAGAACATGGAAGAAAAGATGTAACTGATATATGACAGAGTTTTGATAAAGTCATTAAGACTGGAATCCTGAATCTTATCTGAAGAAGTGAAATTGAATTTTGATGATTGTAAGGTAGTACAATTTTTAGTCCATAGAAAGCATTGTGATAATTGGCTATGCTGTGGAATAAAAATGTATGTGAAAAGTGACTTTAGTATTATATTTGAGAGTACACTGAGGCATTAAAAAGAAAATATGCATGTTATGACAGTTACAAGTCCTTGAGAATGGTTTGAATTCAAAATAAAAGAGCTAAAATCAGCTCATGAAAGTCCTACATGACATTATTTTTAAAGTCAAGACTTATTGAGTAGTGAATACGCACCCGCATTGAAATGTATCTGTTTACATATAATACCTATGTCTCATTTAGTCTTTGCACTATCCTAAGAAATAAGGATTGCTATCCATCTATCATAATAAAAAGATAATATGCAAATCGACTGAATAACCCAACAGCAGAACAACCATATGGATTACCTTCCAGGCGACCATCCTATGACATGCACTGGCCCAGGCCAGCCAAGGCGGGTGCGATGCAATTCATCAGGGGGACCCTGCCATAGCCCCATGATTGCCCCACAAAGGGAGGCCCAGTCCACCCTCCGTGGGGTCATTGATGGGGGGGCTTCATGATTGATTGCCCTGAAGAGGGAGGCCCAGGCCACTGGCCAGTGACGCTGTGGTGGGTGTGCGGGGCCAACTAGCAATCTCCTGGCAGAAGGTGGCCCAGGCCAGCCAAGTGATCGCATCCCATGCCTGTTGCCTGCAGAGGCAGGTGACCAGTGGTGGGGCGGGGGCAGCGTTACACAGTTGGCATACAGTGACAACAGCAGGGATGGGGCCAGCTGCCAGCAGCTGGGAGAATGAATGCCCCATAGGCCCTGACTGCCAGCCAGGCCTAGGCTGAGAGACACCCTCCCCACTCCTGTGCATGCATTTCATGCACCAGGCCTCTAGTACACTATAAATGCACAAACTAAGTCTTAGGAAAGTAGAATAGCTAATAATAAATAGAGAATAGAAGTTTGAATTTAGATGCCAAGAAGTTGCAAACAACCACAAAGGGAGTGAAATATTAAAATGATTAGACTGCAGCGGTTCTCAACCTGTGGGTTGTGACCTGTTTTCTGATGGTCTTAGGCTCTACAGCAGTGACCCACAGGTTGAAAAGCACTAGCAGGGTTGCCTAAGACCATCAGAAAACACAGATATTTACATTACGATTCACCACAACACGAGGAACTGTATTAGATGGTCGCGGCATTAGAAAGGTTGAGAACCACTGGATTAGAGGATGATGGTGTCAGATCTAGGTTTTAAGACTGAAATTTTCTAGTTTTCAATCTAAGAGTAGTGATTGTGAGGGGCAAAGAGTTATGTAAAATTTGGAGGGGAAATCTTTTTACCAGGGGATCTTGGTGACCTCTCTCCTACCCTAATGGGTGTCACTGCCTCACAGATATGGTTGTCAGCAAGATGAAAAGTAGAATTCTAGTATGCATAGTTCAACTCATTACTACAAAAAAGAGAATATCTGGTGTGTTCTCTGCTCACGTCAGCTCTTACTGGTAATAGAGCACCCACTTGCAAGGTAACTTACATATTTTCTCTTTAATCCTTAGTATACACTTAAATACAATACTAAAATCATTTTTTCACATACATTTATATTCTAAAACATAACCCTTTTATGCACTGTGATGTACTTTCTGTGGATTAAATGCTAGTCCTTGATAATGATCAAAATTCATGAAGTTGATATGCAAGGTTAATAATTAGGATAGTGAGGTCATTCAAAATCATTTCATGATGGAAAATAAATTTGGGTATTTATTAAAAGAACAGGAGATTTCTAGGGAGCATCAGATGTACTTTCAAATGCGTAGGGGTTGTTACCTGAAAGAGAAAATCAGATGTTTGGGGATTATGTAAAATATAACTTTAAGAGTTCAGCTCAATGTAAGAAGGGCTCTTATAATAATCATCTTTTAAGTTAGAATGGATTGTCATTCCTATTTAGTGAACTTTTAAATTATGTATGTATAGGTTGTACAACCTCTTATCAGAGGTATATATTGTCCTCTTCTAATTTTTCCACTGGGTGTGCAAAATGCCTTCACCCCAAAATTTTCTGTGTTTCAAAGAAGTAGTAAACCAACTCCAATCAGCTCAACCAGTAAGGGAACATATTAGCTTATATAAGTGAGAGTCAGGAGATCGGACATGCTTCAGGAGTGGTTAAGACCCAGAAATTCATGTCAGCCTGTCACCAGGGACACGGTTACATTTTTCAATCTGGCTTCACTCACGTTGGTTCCAAGTTAGCATGGATCTTGAGTAACATGCATCTTGATTTGTATTTAGACAAGAGAAACCTTCACTTCAACTAAGTGCACATGTTTGGTCCCATATCCTTGATTGTTCTAATTATGTAGGTCTGGGTGATAAACCTTTGCATGATCCATAATCTGTGGAAAACAGGCTATGAGTCTACTCATAAACGTGTCACAGCCCCCTCAGCAAGGGTTTTCCTTCTTACCTGTGCACTAGAATTGTCGCATTACTTGTTAAAACACAGAGTACTGGGCCCTGTTCCCAAGTTTGTGATCCGTAAAGTCTGGGGCCCAGGTGAAGATAGTAGTGCTTATCCAGGGATCGGTTTGTGAACCTCTGCTGAGGACGCAAGAGCAGCAACAACAATTAAATAAGAATCTCCGATGACAGGAACCCTAGAATTTATAAACTTTATGTTCCTACAGATCATTGGGATTCTTGTTAAAATGCAAATTCTGATTTGACAGGTCTGCGGTGGAGCTTCTGCTTTTCTCATTCTTTCTCAGCTGATGCTGAAACTGGTGATGCATAGGCCGCGCTTTGAACAACAAGCATAGACCCAAGCCAGATGGCATTTATCTCAGGTGTTTCTAATCTGCACTTAGTTGCGAATCGTTGTCTTAAGCAAGAGCCAGAAGTTAAAAGCCAACACAAGAGAAAGAGGAGTGTCTTTTGCAGAGAAAACCTTTGCTGGGAGGTAGGTGCTTGAACTGGCTGGTCTTGGAGGTATCTCATGACTTTGGGTTTTTAGAAATTCTCCCGAGCTTCTTTGTGTTCACCCACACAAGAGAGAACTCGGCTTCAGAGACTTTATAGTTGAGAAATCAACTCAGTTAGAAATACTTGGTCTGGTTTGCCAATTCTGAATAAAAAAAATCTGAAATCAAGAAAATCTTCTATTACCACATTCCAGGCTCCACGTGATGGCGTACTTGTAAAGGAAGTCCCCAGCATTTTAATCATCCATGACAACCGTAGACACCTACATAGCTGGTTATCAGAAGAAAAGGTAAGAAAAATCCTCCTCTCCCTCTTCCCCCTGAAAGGATCGAATCTGGGTTAGCACATTCGTTACTTTTTTTTAATTCTAACTTTTCTGTGGTATTTAATGTGTATTGCTTACTAAAAACTGCTGATGTGTCCTGAATGAATATGTTTAGTTTATTGGGATTTTATCATGATAGAGACTCATTGGCAGTTAAGTCCTTGGATGGTATGAAAAGAAGAAATAGGGCAAATTAAAAGTGTGACTGTTGACAAACTGGGAGCAGAACAGTGAGGAAAGCTACTTTGAGGAAATGGGGAGAAGATACCTGGGAAATTCAATTAAGGGCTGAATGTCTCAGGCCTTTGCTTTAGCCCAACCTGATATAAACTGATGCGAGCTGATGAAGGAATGAGACATTATCTATAGGAGGAGATGACTTTGGCAATGAACTCTTTAGATGTGCAGTCTGCTTTTTCCAATATGGAGTGATATTCCTCAATAGTATTTGTGTAGGACTACTTTGGGAGAGTCTGAAACCATTTATAAGGGAGAGAAGAAAGTAAGGGAAAATGAGACATTTTTCTGTGGAAGCTTTGGTCATTGTAGATACTAATTCTTTTTTATTTCAAGCGTGATTGGCGGGATTGAGCTAGGTTTGTGAGAGTCATATTTAAATTTCAGGTAGCATTTCCCCCTGGCTATCCACTATCTTCCCACAGCATATTTTATAGTTAGGTTCTGGAGGGTAAGCCTCATAAAACTCACAAATTTTATCACCCCACATTAAAGTGACTGCTATGATGAGCTGGATGATTTAAGAGCCTGGCTAATTACCCATCTCTTAACCATTTGCAAGGTCAGTGTATCAGCTGCTCGGAAGGACGGTGCTGGATGAGGGCTGACAAGAATTTGAGAGGTTTTGTGAAAAGATCAATGACCATTTGTCACAGAGAAAAAACAGATCTAATTTAGGTAGAGGCCAGAGATGTCTACATAAGCATGCCCTTATGTCAGAGTCCAACAGCAGATGGGAATAACAACCAAAGTAATAGCAATAACAGCAATTACTAATTGAGTTATTAATCATTACATAATTTTTTCATTTAATTTTCAAAACAAGTACGTAAGATTTTTATTCTCGTGTTTTTGTTTAACAAAGAAGCAGCTTTGAGAATTTAAGTATTATCCGAATGAGTTGTGTACAAGAGAAGTATAACTTTTGAACCCAGGAGTAACAGGCAGGTCAGTACCCTGGAACCTTTCAGAACTACAACTATCATCCTACGATCCTCTGATGATGTTCTAATGTGACTTTCTAATTGTAGTCCCATCACGTTAATATTTCTCCAAGATGTTACTAGGTGTTCTGGAATTGAAGGGTAGTTCTGTGTGAGGAAGGGTGGGATAGGATGTGTAAGAAAACTGGTTTACATAATTTTAAGCAACTTTACTTTTTGTAAAATTTCTGCAAGAAGAAAATGTAATATGAAACATAATCAATATAATATGAAATATTATCTCTAGTGGAACACAGATTGGGAAGAGATGAACTAGAGAAATAAAACAGAACAAAGGCTTAAAACCTTGCTTAGATGAAAAAAAAAAATAGATCCACTGCCCTCACATTGGACAGGCTAATATCATTCTTCTTCAATCTTAGCATGAATAATGGGGCAATCATAATGTTCTTTTAGGTCACAAGTGTGAATGGAAATTTCCTTAGTATTTTAAATATGATGTATGCAAGATGATTAATTAAACACATAGGTATTTTATCCAGGAAATTGGTACACATCTTGACTATGTCTGTAACTTTTTCCAGTTGACTCTTTTTAAGAACATTACTTGAAGCTATAGCTCACCTAACAAAGTGATTCACAGCACATCTTAAACTTGTTTTTTAAAGCAAGATAGATATTTGCCTCCACATAAGAAAGCCAGAATAGTCAGACTCATTGGTGAATGTAATGAATCTAGGCAAAAGAGAAAGTAATAATGTGGATTGTTAGTCTGTGAGAATTCAACCTCAACTTAATTTTAACTTCCTGGTTGAAACAAAGCTCAAGTTTAAAGATAACAGCTCAGCAATCTTGTCTTATCATATTGTATATAAATTTGTTGTCAGAGTAGAAAAATGGAAGCAAAGAATGGGAGCACATAGTAATACTAGGGGGAGGAAGAGAAGAAACTGCAGAAGTTCAGAGAAGGTATGGGGAAAGAACCTGAGTATCTTATATGCTTGACCTAAAATATATTTTAACTTGTATATATCTGAAGATCTCATTTGCAATTTACAACCCCTCCCCCCTCCTCCATGACTATATATCTATGCAGTTGACACACTTGGATAGGGGTTGTAAACAATTATATGGCGTTTTGTGTTCTTACCCTCTGAATCCAAAAGGAGTCACTCAACAAATACTTGTAGAAATATATATATAAAAAAGTTTAACATGCATGTGTTTGAAATAACTGTATTATGTCATCAGAACATAAAAAGCCCAGAACTTAAATGGGAGTTTCTATATTTTGGAGGCTGACTAAACATCCGATTAGAGAAACACTTATGTCTTTAAGAAATGAAGGACTCCATATCTGGCATAAGAAATCTGAAATAAGAAATACCTTTTGTTAACTAAGGTGCAGGCTCAATTACATTTGTTCAGCCTACAGAATTTATTTGAACCACAAATGTCTGAACTCATAGAATAATAGGACTTTGCTTTGAGCAACTTACCTAGTGAAATCAAAAGAAGCCTTGAAAGGATTCCACATTTTCCAGATACAAAAACTGAGCTCTAATTGAAAGCCATTCATTCTCAGAGGATTGATGACACAGCCATGGCTTGAGGTCCCCACATACTCTATAGGCAGCCCTTTGAGTGCCTTTCTAATAAAAGAGTAATATGCATATTGACCATACCTTTGCTACACCCACAGGCCATGCCCACCAGCCAATCTGGAGTGACTATGCAAATTAACTCAATCAAGATGGTTACCACCATAGAGACAATAGAAAGCTTGGGTTTCCCTGGCAATGGAGGAAGCCAAGCTTTCTGCCTGCCCTGCCTGGCTGAGGCCTCAGCTGCAGGCTACAAAGTTTCAATTATAGAAGACAAATAAATCCCAACAAAATGGCTGCCATCACAGAGCAAGCAGGAGGTTTGGCCCAGCTCAAGGCTACAAAATTTTAATTATAGAAGATAAATAAATCCCAGATACCAGGGCCTCCATTTGGGTCACTCGAGTGTGTGGCTGGCCTGAAAACCATTGCAGGCCCCTCACCTAGGCTGCCCCACATCCCAAGGGAATCCTCAGTCTGATCTGGGACATTCTACAGGGTAAACCAGCTGGCCCCCACCCATGTGCCAGACCTCTATCTTATCTAATAATATTTAATAAAAGAACAATATGCAAATTGACCATCACTCCATTATACAAGATGGCTGCCCCCATGTGAACACAAGATGGCCAGCAGGGGAGGGCATTTGAGGCTGATCAAGCTGGCAGAGGAGGAAAGTTGAGGGGGACCCAAGCCTGCAGGGAAGGGAAATTAGGAGGGACCCAGGTCTGCAGGGGAGGGCAGTTAGGGGCAAACAGACAGGCAGGGGAGCAGTTAGACATTGATCAGGCTGGCAGGGGAGTGGTTAGGGGGTGATCAGGCTGGCAGGCAGAAGTGGTTAGGGGCAATCAGGAAGGCAGGCAGGCAAGCAGTTGGGAGCCAGCAGTCCTGGATGGTGAAAGGGATATCCGACTGCCCGTTTAGGTCCGATCCTACCTGGCCTAAACAGGCAGTTGGACATCCCTCTAGGGGTCCCAGATTGCAGAGGGCACAGGCTGGGCTGAGGTACACACTCCCGTGCATGAATTTTGTGCACCCAGTCTCTAATTTTATATATACATCCTAAAACTACACTGTATTTCATAACCTAATGAGCTTCAGAGATAATTAGAAATGACAATAAGAAAGCATCCAATGAATATACAGAATAAAACAGATTTCAAGAGGGCATGGAAGGAAAAGAATGGCCTGAGTTTCTGCTTTAGACAGTGTCTTGGGAATGAGGCTAGGCACTTAGAGTGAGTTAATATTTACACAGTGTGTAATTAGAGAAATATGAGCTCATGTACTCGGGTAAAAATGGTCACCATCACTTCAGAAAGCAGTTTCTGGTCAGCCATGGGAAGGGAACAAACAAGACCGCTGAGAGAGATGACTGAATTATTAAAAGCCTCATCTGGTTATAAGGATTAATTGTGAGTTCTGAATCAATGTTTTATCATGTTAGCTAGTAAAAAATGTATGAAACACCCCTCCTTTAGCAACTTTCCCAGTATAATTAAAAAACATGTAACTTTCTTCTGCTTATACCTATTCACATTGATTAATTTATCTGGGTGCCAACCAAACTAAAAACAATCTCTTAGACCAGTGCTTCTCAACCTTTCTAATGCCGCGACCCTTTAATACAGTTCCTCATGTTGTGGTGACCCCCAACCATAAATTATTTTTGATGCTACTTCATAACTATATTTTTGCTACTGTTAATGAATCATAATGTAAATATTTGTGTTTTTGTAATCTTAGGCAACCCTGCTAGTGGTTCTCCACCTGTGTGTTGCGACCCACAGGTTGAAAACCATTGTTGCAGAGCCTAAGACTATCAAAAAACACAGATCTTTATATAACGATTCATTAACAGTAGAACGATTACAATTATGAAGTAGCAATAAAAATATTTTTATGGCTTGGGGTCACCACAACATGAGGAACTGTGTTAAAGGGTCACGGCATTAGAAAAGTTGAGAACCACTGTCTTAGATCCTCGGTGCACTGCATCATTGCATCCTTGCATATACCACAGCTTAATGTATTAATTTATTCACTCATGAGATAACATTTATTGAGTACTTAAATATGACTTACTAGAATATGTATAGGGGTACATAGTAATGTAGGAAATATAGTCTAGGCCAACCAACAAAATACAGATGCTTATGAACTATCATAAGTAGGAAATAAACCCATTATAAGTAGGAAATATAAGTTGAAAATACATTTAATGTACCCAACCTACTGAACATCATAGTTCTTATGCTTAGCCTACCTTATACATACTCAGAACGCTTACCTTGGCTTATAATAGGGCAAAATCATCTAACAAAAAGCCTATTTTATAATAAAGTATTGAATATTTCTTATAATTAAGGGTATTGCTTGCACACCATCTTAAAATTGAAAAATTATAAGTCGAACCACTGTAAGTGAAGGATTATCTATACAAATATCATTATGATTAGATAGCTACATGTAATATAACTTTCCTTAAACCATGTCATTGTGTGCATATGTGTGACATGTGTGTGTGTGTGTGTGTGTGTGTGTGTGTGTGTACAGGTGCATGCTGGGTGTATCTATTGATTCAATAGCAAAACAAAAAGCCTAAGTCGCTCTGTCCTTCCTTACCATTTTCGCACATGTCCTCTACTGGCAGCTGGGAGAGACTTTCAATAAAGAAGTGACTGGCAGGAAAGTGGTATAAACAAATGGATGTGAATGGATGTGAGCAGGAATTTGGAGTTTGAATCCTGTCCACCACTTAATAGTTTGGTATCCTTAGGCAAGTTCCTTAACCTTACATCATCTTATTAATTAATTAATGGAAACAAACAAAGTTCTTGTCCTTCCCCCCTGGATTTCTTATTAGGATTAATTAATGGAAAAGTAGTTGGGGTAGTGCCTGACATAAATAAATCTTCAATGGTTATTTCTTAACATGTGTAATTATATATATATATATATATATATATATATATATATATATATATATATATATATTATGTTTCAATGTCTCTTAGATGCACTTTTTTTCTAGTTTAGCATCTCCAAAATTGGGATGTGAATTCAAATTGATGGTGTCTTAAATGCAATGACAGAGAATTAGATAAAATGCATCCTTATACAACACACAGAAATGCACATATATCATATTATAGTATGTATTATCATGGATTCTAGAGTAGTCCTTTCAGCTGTGTTGATTTCTCTACCCTTTTCTTCCTTCTTGATCCAGTTCAATGTGGCGATCTGATATTCAGGTTCTAATTATGGAATGGTGTGGGCATTACAGCTGGATCCTAATTACACTACTTGTGCTTCTGATGATGCTGTTATCAGAACGGAGGTGTCTAGCAGTCAAGTTCTGGGGCACGAATGCAACTATGGAGAACAGTAGTTTCCATTGCTATAGAAGGATTAGTCCTTAACTATGCCCAACATCACTTTAATTCATACTAACATGAAAATAATTGATACTAACATGAGGATAATCTTTTGGATATACCTTTGCTCATCATTTATGGCAGCGCTGCTTGGGATTCCTTATCCTTTACAGATTTTAATTAACCAGCTTTTCAGGTTTGGTTTGCAGAATGCCCTTTCTAAGGTTCGGGTTTCTATCCTACGGCTAAGCTTGGGTTGGAAGGAGAAGGTGAGTGATGAGCAAGATGCGGTCCTCACAAATCTCCATCCTCGGGTAGGGATGGATCTCTGATTCGTGTCTGAGGAGGAGTTATTTCTTAGGTACCTGTTTAAGCCCCGAGGTGCCTGTAAGGGCTGCATCAGAGTCACAGCTGAATACTCAGTTTGCAACCAGCAGTATATGGTGTGACAGTCCTGGAGTCTGTTTCCCGTGGTTCACTGGGCGTGTTGGTGCTCAGGTATATTTGCTGCCCACCCCTGTTCCACTCCATGCCACAGGAGACTGACCTCTGCGAACTGTATTTCACCGGCTCCCTTTCCATCTGGCCTCGAGCTGGGTTTGGCCAATGGGAATCGCTAACAAGAGCTTGGCAGGAGAGAGAGAAGGAGAATTTGAATTAATTTTCACTTTCTCTCTCTGTGATTTTGGCACTGCTTCTAGCAAAAATTGCAACCTTCCTTGCTGGGTATCTCCTCTCCTTTTGCCCATTTGCTACTATTTATGTCCCTTCCAGGTGGCCAATCTCTCGGGCTGTAAAACTTTCAGTTCCTTCCTTTTATCCGTACAACCAGAGGATGCGGGCGGTTTGCTGTGTTTCCTAACTTCTGAGCTGCCTACTGTTCGGTATTTCATCTCCTCACACGTCTTTGTAACCAGTTTTCCATGTTAAAATCCTACTCTTTATTTAGAATCGGACTTACTTTCTTGACATAATCCCTTGCAAGAGACCTCTAAACGTGGGGACATTGAACCCATCAAACTTTTGAGACTTACCCTTGTGTGTCTAACACCGGGGAAGCATATAAGCTGAGGCCTGTAATATGTAGCTCATTCATTGACATGGTCAAATGTCAGTAATTCAAGAGATCTCAAGAATGATGAAACTTTGGAGCAGGCTGGGAGGAAAACTGGCAGGGTGGTGGTGCGGAGCGCTTTATTTAAGGCATGCAAGGTGAGGAACAGCATCTCAGAAAATTAGTACGTTTAGAGACTAGTCGATTTCGGAGTGTAAGCTACTGTAAAAGACAAGGGAGGATATTTCAGATGAATCACAATGTCAGAGACAATATCACTTATTTTTTTACCTTTTTATCTGTCAAGTACCGAGGGGACAACATACAGTCTGGAAGTTAACTTTAGAAAAAGATGTGAGGGGGGAGCATTATTAACCACATGGAGTAGAGTAGAACCTGACAGTGCGAGGTGTAAAGTTATTCTGCTGAGTTCACACCACTCACAAGCATGGTGTTAGCTCCATCTGCTCGGCCCACTTTATCTGTCAGCCTTGAACTTGCCAAGCCGGCTCCCGTTTTAGGACATTTTTACATTCTCTTTGACCTCCCATGCATGTGTTTTTTTAGCATTTAGAAAGAGTATGTCCATGTATCATTCTTATTTATTATTATTATTATTATTATTCCTAAAAAATCAGCTTCACAAGAGCAAGGACTTTGTCTCTCTGCTGTCACATTCCTGGTGCCTAGAACATGCTTGACCCATAGCAGCTACATGAAAACTATTCACTGAATGGAATAATGGTGCACAGAGGCCTGTAAGAGATATTCATTCTTGCCTCTCTTTCCAGTCACCTGAGTGTCTGAGACCAGCCTCTCCGCCATGTTCAAGGACATATACCCTATGCACATAAAACTCAATGGGTCGGTTTCCAGGAAAAAAATAATATATATATTTTTAGGGCAATTAAGTAGCAGGATTTGGAGCCATCTCGCTCAGCCACTGTCGCCCTGTGGGCTGAGGAATGCGCTTCCCGTGCTGCCAGACTATTTATATTTTCCCAGGTAATTAAAGCCATGCAGTTGTCTGCGAGCACCGCAAATTGCATGCTATCCCCCCAGGCCCGATTCATTTGCTTTAGTTTCTGATTCCAGCGAACAGTTTTATGGAACAAATGCCATAAAATAGTGGGGGCTCGTGCAGAGCCTCGTGGAGGAGCAAGCTACTTCTATCTCCAAGAGAGAAATGAGCGAGGAAGAGCAAGGGGTCTGAGCCTGCCCTCTCTGTTTTAGGCACGAACGGTGTGCGCATCTTCAACAAACATCCTCAGGAGGCTTGGAAAACTGCAACCTGTGCCACACCCTCCCTGTGGACAAGGAAGCACCTTGTATTTGAAATCTCTGCTCCCAAAAGCCACGTACGGGGACATAGTCCATTCCAGCAGGGGCCAGCAGCACAAAGGGTTGTGTGTCTCCCTCTGGATGTAAAATTCCAAAAGGAAGCAAAGGGTTGTGTTTGCACAAGACACAGCCTTGTGGGGCGGAGGGGGAAGGTGCCTCTGGGAGGGAGAGTTTGAGGTGCAGCACAACCCTAAGAGCCGCTTCCTTCTGCAAGTTCAGCCCAAGAGGCAGATGCCTCAAGGGAGGATCTGGGTCCTTCCTGGCTGGAGGCAAGAGGCTTCCCAACCCCCAGCTCTCTCATTGCTGAGCCCGTGGCTACAGGCAGGGAGGGAGGGGTCGGGCCTGTCAGCGGGCAGAGCAGCGATGCTTCCATTGCCAGTATCCAGGCTTCTTTCTGTCCAGATATTTTTTTCCCCTTTGCTGTCAGTCCAGAGACGGCCTTCCCTGCTGAATTATTTCATGCTTCCCCAATCCAGCTGCAGAGAGGAAGATGATGAGATTCAGAACTCGGGGGAGACCTCCTGGGTTGCCCCTTATCTGGTCCCTGCTGGCACAGACCGCAGTGGAGGAAAACCCTTTACCCACCTGTGACCTTGGAAGTTACACTGGAAGCAGATGTGGCTGTTTTTCCTTCCGGGTTTGCTTCACTAGGATTTCCTTTACAGCTGGGACTTCAAAGGTCACCTTCCATCCGGGCCCGGGTCTCAGCCATTGTGTCTTGGAATGGCCACATTTGTGGGTTGTTTTTTTTTTTTTTTTTTTTAAGAAATATTTTATTTACTGTTGGTTAAATAGCCAGGCTATGAGCTCCTTAGTTTCCTCAGCTGCCCTGACCCCCTTGGCTGCTTCCTGGCACCCACAGACCTCCCAGGCTCCAAGTGGCATCTGGCCCCGCAGGTGGTTTCAGACCTCTGTGCCAGGGCATGCGTGATGGAACTTGGGATTGCTCAGTGCCTCTGCTGGAAAATATGTTAAATGTTATTAATATTATACCTGCTTCTAATCAAAAGAGGGTGCATCCTTTAGTATCCTACAGGTTCCCATAACTTCTAGAATGCCTCCAATTCCTTAAAAGTCCTTTAGTCCAGGACCAGAGACCCTGTTAGGTGGCACAGGTGCACAGAGGGCAGGCTTGGGGATCAGCTGGAGCTGCACTTAAATGCCACTTATTAGTGGGGTGGGGGTACCTCAGTGGTTGTCCTTTTCACATCCTGCTATCAGAGTTTTCTCTCAACCTCAGCGGCCTCATCTGGGAATTAAAAGCTAATAATTTGACTACAAGGAACGGGAATCAAAGAGACCAATTTATGTTTGAAAGAGAATTATCTGAAAGGATGTAAAGCAAATGTTTACTGTAGTTCAATGAATGGAAGGAAGAATGAGTGACTGCTTACTATGGGGAAAAGTGAGATTTGGAACAGAGCTGGGTGTTTCTGATCAGGTATCTGAGCTCCAACTATATACCCTGTTCCTGGTTTGTTATTCTGGTTTCTGCGACAGAGAATGTGGTTGGCTGGTCTGCGTCTCATGCCTATCTCTGTGTCAGAGGCAGCAAGATCCTTTTGATCAGCAGCCTCAGAAGAGCCTCATGAATAGGGATGAGGCAATTTCTCAAAGAAAAGAAAAAAACAGTCAAACTGGAGTTGTCCACTAGACTTGATTCTTAGGGGCATCACAGTGTGTGTGTGTGTGTATATATATACACACACATACATACACACACACATATACATATTAAAATGTGTGTATATAATATATATGTATATATACATGTATATGTGTATATATAATATATATACATGTATGTATATATGTACATGTGTGTCAATGAAAACACATTTTTTACATTCCCTGTGACTTCCTTCATAATTATTCCTTTATCTTCCTCGCTGTGGCTCATGTGGGAAAAGCAGCTGGTGCTTCGTACAGAAGTGAGGTGCTCTCTCTGCTCAGAGCTGTTCGCCTTTGAAGGTCATTGAATTAACGGTGGTTTCACTCTGGAAGGTACCGCCTCATCAACCCGGCCTCTCCTTACATTTCCCATTGGTGATGTTCCCAGAATACAATAGGAAATATTTTCCCTTAACATTAGATGATCTTGAAGTAAATCTGTGATCAAACTTGCATATCAGAATTGTGACAGCTTTTGGCTAAATAACTACTTTCCATTTAACCTAGTTTTGAATATTTATGACTATGTTATTTGAGAGTATATTGCATATGTTGTTCAAATTCCATTTTTTGCACCTAGCTATATGTTGAAAAGATTTCCCAACGTTATTAAGTAGTCTTTAAATGATGGCTGCAAAGCTCTAAGAGATCTATGTACCATAATTTAAATGTGATTCTACTTGATTAAGTAAAGATGTTTCGAATTCTCTATTAATATGGTTCTTTATATTTTACAAGTAAGTGCTTCTTTACAAACATAAGGAACATCGACTGCTGCTGTATTCTTAGAGAGTTCCCCTGGCCTTTTAATCCAGCCTGTGGACACCAATGAGGAGTGTCACAGGTCGACCCATTCCTGAAATTCTATGGTGGCCCTTATCCCCTTTTATCCAATACACTCCACTGCATGTGATGCCCAAGACAGTGATCGGCAAACTCAGTTGAACAGAGCCAAATATCAACAGTACAATGATTGCAATTTCTTTTGAGAGCCAAAACCAACTTCTTCACATGGGCCACGAAGTTCCAATTGCACTGAACATGCACACCCGTACGTGGTATCTTGTGGAAGAGCCACACGCAAGGAGCCAAATAGCCGCATGTGGCTCACGAGCTGCAGTTCAATGACCACTGCCCTCGGACATCACTGTCATTCCCTAACCAGACCTCGGCAATAAGGCTCATTTGAATGGTTAAAGTTTGCTGCTCCCATAATGAACTTGACAATTGTAGCAGCCTCTCCAATTTTTTCACTGTATTTTATTATATACCCACCAGATAAGCTTTCTGTCTGTCTTTCTGTCTGTCTTTCTGTCTGTCTTTCTGTCTGTCTTTCTGTCTGTCTTTCTTTCTGTCTGTCTTTCTGTCTGTCTTTCTGTCTGTCTTTCTGTCTGTCTTTCTGTCTGTCTGTCTGTCTGTCTTTTCTTTCGCTATGTGGAAGACCTAGTGTCTGATTCTGTACAATGTCCTTAATGTTAGCCCAGTGAACATCATACTGTAACCAAGAGCAAAAACAGACAAAAACTGTGCCATGCTGAAAATGGGCATCAATAGCTACTCTGGCTGCAGGGTCTGCAGAGATGACTGTCACCCACATTCTTTCCTTGAAGGAAAGACAGATCATGTGACAACAAGAATGCAAATACAAGTAATGATGTATAGGACAGAAGATCTATGTCAAGTTCTAGTACTTATAAACAGATGTGGGAGATTTGAAGGAGGTAGGAATCACATGGTTAAGTGGTTTTCTGGGGATGATTGATACAGGATTTACCATTCGAGGTGGAACTTGAAAGAGACCAGATTTGGTAAGTGGATAGGAGGGCACTTCAAGCAAAATGAAAAGTAAGAGTGATTGGGAAGAATGTATAATTTCTCAAAATAGAAATATCTTTGGGATCGGGGGAAATTGGCAGTGACTGTCTCGTGGGGAGTAGTACGGATGATGCAAGGTATTCAGGTCATAGTTCCATTGCAAAGAGCACTTACCGCCAAGAGGTTGTCCTCAATGTAATAGAAACTTGGAAACCACAAGTGACTTGATATTATTCAACACATGGAGGTTTGGTTTGTGCAGAAGAACATGGTGGGGAGGAGAGCAATTAGGTAGCTATTGCCATATTTCACTCAAGACAGAGGAGGGACTTTGAGTAGTGACGCTGGCGAGAGAAAGGAGAGGAAGACTGGGAGGGAATCCATGGGCTGAATTCTAGGCATTTGGCAAGATAAACAAGGTTCTTCACAACCTGTTTTTAATGTACATGTTCTACAGTAGCCTATGTCATGTTCCTTCAAATAATTGTGGATAATTCCCTCTTGTGTTACAAATGCTGCCTTTCTTCAGAATGTTCTACTCTTCCAGCTCCAATGTCCTCCCTCAGTATTTGCTGACTCCCCCCTCCCTCCCACAACTGCCAACAGCTAGTTTCTCTCTCCTAAAGTTTCCCACAATATTCATTTCTAATATTTGACTCTGTATGCTAATTGAAGTGAATGCACATATGTCTCCCCACTGCTCACTCCCAACCTAATGATATTTGCAAACTTGAAAGGCATTTCTTCTAGGTTTTCTGAGTCATTTCCCCACATATTAAAGAGCCCACATTCATTCTGTTTAAACATATTTATAGAGCAGTGGCTGTGCTCAGTCCTGTGATGGATGCTGTGCAGCACTTAGAAAAAATAAAATACATAACTCATATGGTGAGGAATCAAGATTAACACTTGTAAAACAATGAGAGGATGAAAGAGGACCTTATATAATTAGGGGTTTAATTGTGTGTTGGAGATTTATAGGAGACTTAAGGGGAGAGAGATTGATGAATGCTGAAAAGTCAAGGGTGACTTTAAGGGGGGAGATGGAAAGCAAGCAAGCAGGAATGCAGGATCATTGGAAAGGGTTTCGTAACCAAATCCCTTCTCTGACTCTTTGCGTTGTGATGTGTGTCTCTGGGACCTGGCCAGGACAGGTGGAGACATGGATGTACAATGCACCAGGGTTAGGGTATCTGCCAGGGTATAAGGGTGAACTTTTCAAAGACAATAAAATAGTGCAGCAGTTTTTTAAATAAGACATTAGCCCAATACATCTACAGATATTTTTACCTGGAATTGTAATAGTGTTCAGCTGATTTATTACTGTCCTTTCATCATAATCTATAAAATAGTCAGTAAACCAGGAATATATTAATTTCTTTATAATCATTACTAAAATGTCCTTGTATCTAAAATCTTTCTTCTGAAGAGGTAAAACTGAGATATTCAAATAAGACAAATGCAAATAGCTATAGATATAAATAATAACACTTATTTGGAAATACTTTTATATTATTTCTTTCCAAAATACCATTTGAAATTATTTGTTGTTTGAAATCAAAGGCAGTCAATTGTTCATGGAGTATAAAAAGCCAAATTAAACCAGGTGTCTGCAGAATTGAGCTGTGTTTTTTTTTTGTTGTTGTTGTTGTTTTTGGCATTAAAGTTACATGCTAATAACATATATTGAATGACAGGTTATTACCAACAAAAACAGATTTTAATACTCTAATTTTTTCAATTACCACATTTTTCTTCAGTGAAAAGCATTTAATGTTTATGCTGAGTTCTGAAATTCCATGTACCTGAGACTTATTAATTATGTGGGATTGAGGGTGGGGCTGAATAACCAAAGTGTAGTGGTTGAAGGTAAATTTATTATTGACATATTGAGGTGTATTGACTTTTTTATCTTAGTGTATTTTATGGACACTACCAACCCACCCACCCACACACACACACACACATACACACATACACACGTTTCCTCTTTTATGTAATGCACTATATAATTTTTTCTTGTGTAATGATATTTTAACAGGAAAAAAATGGTTTTCAAGTAACCTGTAAGTCAATCTGAACTACTTTCTCTTAGATGGTGATCTATATATATGATCAAAGAAATATTTGGATTGTCAAGGTGAATATAACAGCAATCAAGTACAAATAGTAAAGATTCATATGTCCTATGTATGAGCTTTGCTTCCCCTACCTCTACTGCCTTTTGTCCACAAGGTGGCACTCTCTAGATATGTCTAAATTCAACTCTTCTTAATAAAGATGCATCAAAATAGAAATCGTCCCCTCCCCTCAACACACACACACACACACACACACACACACACACACACGAAGGCCTTCATTATTAAGGCCTTTTCCCCAAAGCCTAGGGAATTCCCTAATGCAAGTTAGAAAAGGGTGTGGTTAAGTGGGTTCTGTAAGTCACTGATGAGGTGGCACTGTTTATATTGTAAAGGTGTGAAGCCCAATTCTGGATCAATCCATTTAGATCTGATTTTGTTCCCAGGTATGAACACAAAAGCAGATGGTTCCCACCGAATCTGCTTAGTCCTAAAGTTCATATATTGAGGATAGCTTCTCAGGATGTCCCCAGGTACAGCTCAGAGGATGGCATTTGTGAAAGGAGAAGGGGCTCCTGCACTATGGGTACAGAGACCACACACCCCAAATTATCCAGGATGAAAAATAAATTCATCTATTCTGATAACCCCATATAGATATTCATACATTAGAGTTCTAAGTTTTGGATTTGAGGATAGCTTATCTGAAAGACAGTCTTGATTTGCTTTCCAACCAAAGACACATGGCCTCTGCCAATAGCATGAAAACACATGCTCAGTCTCTTTCTCTTAAGTTCAGTGTTTGCCCTGGGAGATGCCCTATTCATGGGCCAGAGTGTGATTCAAAGACGTGGCTCTTAAGAGCAAATCCTCCCTATCAGATTTCACTGCCTTTTTTATCGTTGTCTCCGGAAAGAGATCTGCCCTTAACCCTTGGATCAAGATATTTCCTTTGAAATTGAACTCTCACAAAGCAGAGAGAGCATCCACCAAAAATAGTCCCCTGACTCTGTGTGCTGGTTCCTCCAGTCAGAATTAGATAGTCTCCTCTCTTACCACAAAATTACTTTGAAATAAGCAGATTTTTCAGTAGAGAAAACTATAGATTTTCTGCATCCAGCAGCAAACAAGGGGGGCACTGTTTGGGTAGTGCCTACCAATAAGGATGTTCAAGGTCCTCCAACCTGTCCCCCACTCCCTAGGTGTACAAAAGGAAGCTGATGGGTAAGGACCAGTGCTTTGCTGAAAGGACCACTGTGATTGGTTGTCTCTGACAGCTTAGTGGGATCTCACAGGCCAAGTAATGTAGCAGGCTAGTCATAATCAACCTCTGCAACCGTTATCCTTTTCTTAGGAACAGGTAAATCGGCCACAAATCCTGCATTCTACTAATGTGGGTGATGTGGCCTGCTTGTGTTTCAAAACATTTTCTTGGCACATTAAAATGTCCAAAGGAGAAGCTCTTGTCCTAAATGGGCCAAACTTAAAGGAGAAGGAGCGTCGAGGAATTCTCAAATACAGAGTGTGCAGTAGGTCATGATTACTAGGGACAAGCAGGAAACACACACACACACACACACACACACACACACACACACACACACACACACACCACATCCCTCACCCCTCCCACACACAACTGATGATCTAAAAAATGAACCAGACAGAAAAGAATCCTTTGAAGTTTTCAGACAATCAGTGTCCTCCCTGACATTATTGTGAAATGACAACCAGGAGGAAGTAGAGGCTGGCAAAATAGAGTAGATGTAATAAAACAGGGAAGAGTTTTGCTCTGGGAAGCATCTTAGATGCATATGGAATTACGAAATGCATCAATGATCTAAGTAAAAGTACACCTGCTATTTACAGGCAGTAATGTAAGAGCAAAGTAAACAGAAGGACTTGATTTGATTTTAAAAAGAGGAGGGAATTTGATAAAACAGAGACTCTGATGGCGAGGTCAGGTTGAAGAACAGGGGTTAACAGAGTAGAAACAAATCAGCATAAAGACCTGGCGATGAGTGTAGAGATGAGTGGAATCGTCAGGCAGACACTAAATCTGTTGGACACTGGGCTCCTGATGTGGGTAAAGAGCATGTGCTACGAACCTCAGGAGGAGCAGGAGCAGAGATGGTCCTTCTTACCAAGAATCTTATTATCCTGTTGGAGAGAAAAGATGTGAGCTGTAAAAATGTTAGATTTTAATACAAATAGTAATAAGAAAAGACAACATAACCGAAATGTCACACATAGTTCAAGAATTACAGAGATAGATCACACAATTATATCTGCAGATCTTCAGCAACATTAAAGGGAAAAATTCGGTAGTTCAAATCCATTTCTGGCCAAATGTTTATCCCATATACCTATTTGAATTCTGATCATGAGAACTGATTTAACGCAGTCTAAATAAAACAGTACATGCATAGGATGACTTTGTTTCAATACCAGTGACATTTCCAAAATTTAGGCTTCAGCCTTGGATCCCAGGGCTTTTAAAGCGTATTGGCTATATCTAATAGCTGAGAAGAATAAACTTTGTAAGTCCTTTACTTTGAAACATGTATTTGATTTAAAAAAGGTGAAGACTGCTAACATATAAAATCAGTCCCTACACTTAATTGAATTTAGCTTGAGTGCCAGTATTTTAAAATTAACTTTTGATCTCAGGGAAAGTCTCTCATTAGATTACTATTTTTTAAATCTTGTAAATGGTCATTAGTTATATATAATCATTTGTGACATTTAAATATTTAAAGACTATAATTCATGTGAGATGGACTGAAGAAATTTTGTTTTCAGACAGTTTTTCTAAACCCATATTTTAAGGAATTTCTAAATTGCTTAATAATAGTTGTTATTTTCATTCCCATTATTATTACTCCTCTATTTGAGTACCTAGATTGGGAACTCTATAGACATATACCTTGGACATGACAAATTTGCAGTGACAATAAATAGCTCAAAAGATAGAAAAGCTCAAATTCAGAAAGGTACAGTGACATGTCATCCAGCTAGAAAATGGCTAGGTGAAATTCTCCCCCAAATCTGCCTGAATCCCAAATCGACATTCTTTCCACCATGGTATACTTCCTCTCTGGAGAGAATCATGTGAGGGAGTTGTCACATTCCCGATATGTATGCATGCACATGAAGGCTTATGTGAAATGTTTTATTTCTTAGATGTGTCTGTAACAAGCTTTAATACTTGGGAAAAACTGAGATGCAGTTTAGAATTGGAATATTTATTTTTTCTTTTTCTGACCTCAATCTTTACTACCTCTCTCCTACTTAAAAAAAAAAAAAAAGCGGGGGAAAAAAAAAAGCCAAAACAACAGTAACTAAAAATAACACTTGTTTTTGTGGCATGCAATTTGTTGCTAAGAACTCTTGAACTCTTGAACTCTTAGACATCTTTCCTCCCCTTTGTTTTTAATTACTGTTATCTTAGTGGCTACATAGTGTCCGACCCAAAGCAGTACTTCACTCAACATCCTTGAGAAGATGGAAGGCTATGAATCTGTATTTATATCTGATGGTTTACACATAACACTAGTTTGCCCTCAGTTCCCAGAAAGCCCCAGTGCACATTGAAACCTTATTTTAAGAAGCATTAATTAAAGTATTAATATTTTAAGGTACTCTGTTATGGACAGCGCTTTAAAACTCCGCCACAAATCCTGCATTCGATTAATGTGGGTGATGTGACCTGCTTGTGTTTCAATACCGAGATTTTTAATAACGTCTTAAGTAATATAATCCAAGAGTGATTAGGGCCCTTGGAGATAATACGGTTCAACTCTTTCATCTTATCAAAGAATAAAATAAAACTTTTGAGAAGTTAGGGCATCCTTATTGTGAAATGTACTGATATTTGAAACTTACCAAGGACTTCAGAGGATTTACCGTAACATTTATTTCAAGAACCAGAGTGCCTTTATGTTGGTGTCTGCTCGTTCCCTACTAGTGCAAGTTCAATAATTGATTTTCAGTACCATTCTGTCACAACTACTGCTTATTTGTTCTTGAACTTGGTAGATTTCCTGGTCAAGGATGCGCACTTGAGTTACAGATTCATTACTGAGTCCAGGTCAGGACGCATGGAGAAGGAAGCCAATCGCTGTGTCTCTTTCATATCGATGTTTCTCTCTCTCCCCACTCTTCCTTTACCCTCTCTAAAGTTCAAAAGAGGGATATCAGGGTGATAGTTAAAAAAAAAAGTCCCAAGTCTTCTTATGATTCACCTTGGTGTCAGAGCTTTAAGAGTTTTTTTGACTCTGTGAGCCATGAGACCTGCCAGATATGCATGGGTAGAGAAGCCAAGAGAAATTCATATATACATATGGAAATGCATGTGTTCCTTTGGGCAACATATGATGGTCACTGAAACAGCTGTTATCTCTCAGCAGCTGCACATAGGTTAAAGTGAATGGGATTTGTAAGTATAGAATAAAGCAGTTTTATTAGTAATAGAACCATACCACACATGGACCATTCTTCCATCAATGGGACTGTTCAATTTTGCTCCTCACCGGAGGAAAGAAAGAAATTGATTCCACAGGAAATACTGTAGTTTAACCTAAATAAAAGATGCACCCTCTTCTAAGCATCTGAAGCCCTAAAGTAATTTTGGAAGTACTTTTGAATTTTTGGCCACCAACCATAATTTGTTTGAGAATATACCATTTTGAAATTTGAGTTCTAGCACTAAATAAAATATTTAAAAAAGATATATGATGGTGCTTAGAGCAAGGAGATCCCATATGGAGTGAGAAATGTCTTACTAAATAATATGATGGCCATTTCAGATATAAGCAGTGTTGTTCAGAGCCTAAATAGAATTTGTGGAATAAATATCATTGAATGAAAAGCAATAAAGTTGGCTAAGAGAAACATTTTTCTTTTTAATAAAAGAACATATGGTTTCCATGCCAAAACATTAATAGGAGGGAAAAAATGCACAAATCCAGGAAAAAGTAGGTTAGCATTAATTCTAGCCTTGTTTTATAGCAATAAATGTGTTCTTTAAAGTGACTAATTGAATACATAGCAGCTCATACTGAAACATGGACACAAAAAAAGGATTAGTAAACCATCACAATAGCTTAAGAATTTGTAAAATGGCTGCGAAAACAGTCTTTACTCTGCAAACTTTGGGCACAAAGCTACCCCTCTGATCCCACCTGCTTTTGCAGGTAATCACATATGATGGCTCTGTAACAAGTCATGAATATCTCAATGTATGGCAGTCGATTAAGTACACCAGATGGTTAATAACTTGAATTGGCTACTGGCAATGTCTTCACTTGATGGTACAAATGTGAAAATTCTTAAAGCGCCACTGGGTTTCAAACATTGCATGTTGTCACCTGATACCCCAAATGTGACTTAGCAACATGACCACATCTGGGTCAATGATAAGGGAGAACATTGCAGGGAGACACCCCCCCCCCAAGTGCCACAACATAACAGATATGTAATATGAAAGGTTGGGATAAAGAACATGTACAAAGGATGTATCGGTTTATTCTCCACTAGAGGGGGTGGTTCCCTCAGCCCAGCCTGCCCCCTCTCACAGTCCAGGAGTCCTTGAGTGGGAGGTGACTTGGCAATCAGGAGAAGATGACACCCCATCACATCTCTGCTACTGCCACTGCCTGCAGCCCAAGCCTTGGCTGGTCCTGGTTACCAGAGCCTCTGGTGGCTCCGGGTGGCTGGGCAGCCATCATCCAAGCCTTGCCTGTGCCTCAGGCTGCATCTGGGTGGCTAGAGGGCTGAGGGGACTGGGGGACTCCATAGGCTAGAGGGCTGAGGGGACTGGGGGACTCCATAGGCAAGGGCATGGAGCAGCTGGGCCCAGCCTTGCCTTGTACCTGCCACCCTGGCTGGGCTGAGGGGACTGGGCACCACCATCTTGTGGCTATGGGTGCTTCCATCTTTGAGGGTGAGGCGGTCATTAGCATATTTCCTCCTTATTGGCTATCGGCACCACCATCTTTACAATAGTGAATGCCAATTAGCATATTCCCCCTTTATTAGATAGGATTGTTCCAGAGGGCACTTTCAGAAGCATATGGAGAAGTGACAATGCAGTCAATGTCAGCACAACACAATGAAAACCTACCCACCAGTGAGAACAACCCAAGAGTAGAAGGTGCAATCAGCTCCTTTTTAATTCATGTGGTCAAATCAAAACCCCATCCCACAGGATGTTGTTGAGAATAAATTTCAGAGTTGAAGTAAATAACTTGATAAGGACTTATAAGCACAGAACCCAGGGAAGAGGGTGTAATTTTATTTCCAAGCTATTTTCCATATTTTTTATTTTCTTTGAAATTTTGGAAGTGAGGAGAAATTTCCTGGAGCATCTGGGAAACATTTGATGTGGAAGACCTGGAAGTAAGAAACATTTCCCTGAGATTATCAGAATTCATGAACTGACAGATTTATTGGCTTTGATTAATTTGAAAGTTGGTTTGCTCTAATGTGACAAGTGTATGTGTTTATTAGCAATCTGATCTAGGGAAGAATGAGTTGTCAAGAGAAAGGTAATTTAGGTGACATTATAGAAATGTTGCGAGATTAAATGAGAATGCACATAGTAAAGGTATGGCATAAAAACACTGGTTTTCATATTTTAATGAAAAAGTCAGAAGACATTACTTAGGAAGTAGGAGGTGGAAAGTACAAATTCTCAAGTCCTCTAACTTGATAGTAATATGCTGGAGAACCAAAACCCATCCATCCTAATGTTAAAATCTCTACCTACATGTTCAGGATCTTATAGTGTCTGAGTATCTGGTTGGTTCTGGCCTATATTAGTAATTAAATTATAGCTGAGTTTAAAAGAACCTTGGCATGCTCTATCCAAAGTACAGAAGTTCAACTGCTTATGTCCCAGCCAGATACTAGTAACAAAGGCTGCCAGCAATAAAGGCTAGACTTCTTTCTTGCCTTTTCTTTACTTTCCTTCCTTTCCTTTCTTTCCTTCCTTTCCTTCCTTTCTTCCTTTCTTTCCCTTTTTTATTTCCTTCCTTTCTTCCCTTTCTTTCCTTCTTCTCCACCCCTTTTCCCCTTTCCTTCCTCCCCTCTTCTCCCTCTCCTTCCATCCCCTTCATTTCCCTTCCTTTCCCTTCCCTTCCTTTTCCTTCCCTTACTTTAATTTTGTTTTTAATTACCTTTGACATTCAGTATTATATTAGCTTTAGGTGAGGGCTAGGTTCCTTTAAATGGAAGTACAGTGAGTTTATTAACTCATGGTGAAAGACTTTTCAGACAAATCGTATAGCCTCTATTATCTCTTGGGAATAAGATGGTAGACATCTGGCTATGATGCTCTGGTTCTGATGGGCATCAAGGTGTAGGCCCACTAGGCATGAAACCGTTTTAAAATGCAGTGCATTTGGGACTCCATGAAAGGGAACAAGCCCTTCTCAAACACAAGGTATGGAGGAGTCTTTCCCTCAGAAGACTTGCACCCAAAGGGGGACCTTGCTGGGGGAAACTTTCCCAAGATCTGGGCCTGTAATGAAGTGGCAGATTTGGGGTTCTTATTGTGCCAGCTACCTGTGGTGCTGGTGAGAGTCAGCGTGCTCCTTTAAGCACAAATATACATGTCTCAGTATCTTGCTTACTCACTGGGCTCAAAGCGTTAGAGGTCCTAACATGACTCAGCCACCACAGTTACTTAGATGTAACCAGCCTTGGGATTGCTATGACCATGTTGGACTTGGCGCCAAGCCTGGCATAAGCCAAGAAACACTCCTTATCCAACCTGTACTTGTCAATCCCCAAGCAAAGGTATTTTTCCATACACATGTTCATTTTTGTTGATTCCTGGGTAATTGGGACTATAATTTGCAATCACCGAGGAAGGTAACTGTGAATTCAAGGTTATCTTTCAGTCTTAACTTGTACTGTAAATTGATTGGCTCTGATCACTTAAGAGAAAAGGAATCAACGTAAACTCCAGGGACACACCTTTCTAGTAGGGTACAATGTTGCAAAAGCCTTCAGTATTGTAAATATCTGATAAGACAAATATCCCCTCAATCTTTCTTGAAAATAAAACAAAAATATCCTCAACTGTTCAGGCTTGATTTCTTTTTCTTTTATTTCTTCCTTCTATCCTTCTTCCCTTCCTTCCTTTCTCCCTCCCTACCTCCCTTTCTCTCTTCCTTCTTTTCTTCCTTTCTTCTTTTGTACACCAGAAAATAAATTTTTGATTAATGTATACATTATTTGGGAAAATAACAAATTAGAAATATTTATTTTTCCCATGAGATATATAGTACATTTCTCTTTTTGAGCTTGTTTACTGTTTATTGATTTTGTTTCTATACTTTTTTTAATTACTAGAAGAAAATCATTATCAATTCATAAAGCTAATAGTAACTTTATATGTATTTTATCTTCTCACTGTTTGTGATCTCCAATAGTATGAGTTTTAAAATTAAATAGTTATCCTATGTAATAAAAGGGTAATGTGCAAATAGACTGAACAGTAGAACAGAACAACCAATCAAATCATAATATCTAATAAAAGAGTAATATGCAAATTGATCATACCTCTGCTACACCAAAGCCATGCCCACCAGCCACATCCACTAGCCAATCAGAGCGAGTATGCAAATTTACCCAACCAAGATGGCTACAACCTCAGAGAGCAGGAGGAAGGCTTGGGTTGTCCCTGGCCATGGAGGAAACCGAGTTTTCTGTACACTTTGGCCTCCTCTGCTTAAGGCAACAAAGTTTCAATTGAAGATAAATAAATCCCAGATAACCAGGGATTTATTTGGAATGCTGGAGGGTGTGACCAGCCTGCAAACCACCACAGGCCCCTTGCCCAGGTTACCCACACCCCCAGGGAAAACCCATCCTGATCCAGGACACCCTTCAGGGCAAATCAGCTGGCCCCCACCTGTGTACTAGGCCACTATACTATCTAGTAAAATAATAATATGCAGATTGACCATCACTCCAACACACAAGATGACTGTCCCATGTGGTCAAAAGATCCTGCCCCTATGTGTACACAAGATGGCCACCACAAGAAGGCCAGCAGGGGAGGGCAGTTGGCAGGAACAAGGCCTGCAAGGGAGGGAGGTTTTATGTGATCAGGCCATCAGGGGAGGGCAGTTGGGGGTGACTGGGCCTGCAGGGAAGGGCAGTTGGGGGAGACCCAGCCCTGCAGGGGAAGGAAATTGGGAGGGACCCAGCCCCACAGGGCAGGAAAGTTAGGGGCAAACAGGCTGGCAGGGGAGTGCTTAGGGGGTGATCAGGCTGGCAGGCAGAAGTGGTTAGGGGCTATCAGGAAGGATGGCAGGCTAGCAGTTGGGGGACAGCAGTCCTGGATTGTGAAAGGGATGCCCGACTGCCCCTTTAGGCCCAATCCTATCTGGATCCTATCTGGATCAGGCCCAAAGGGGCAGTCGGACATCCCTCATGGAGTCCCAGATTGGAGAAGGAGCAGGCTGGGCTGAAGGACATAACTACCATGCTCCCATGCACTAATTTCATGCACCAGGCCTCTAGTATGCTAATGACTTGCTAAAGCTGCTCCACTGTTCTTTATTATGTGCACTGACCATTAGGGGGCAGAAAATCAACCATCAATTAATTGCTATGACATGGACTAGGGGGCAGATGTTCTGACCAGTAGGTTAGCTTGCTGCTGGGATCTGGCCAATCAGAACTAAGCAAGATGGGCCAGACACACCCTGGAACCCTCCCACAGTCTCTCTCCAGCCCGATTGTGCACCTGTGGTGTCCCTCAGCCTAGCTTGTGCACTCTCTCAATCCTGGATCCCTCAGGATGTTGGAGAGCAGGTTTCAGCTGATCCTGGATCCTGCAGTCCACTCTGCCTGGGAGGGCGCCAGATGCAGGGCTCATGGCTAGTGAGCACTGCTGTGGCAGCACAAGACTCTCCCAATGAGAAATGATTGCACGCTAGCTCGCTGCAGGCAGAGTAGGGCCAGGATGAGCAGCAGCTGCGGGTAGGAGCTGCAGGTGGTGTTGGACTGTGTGTTTTGGCCCGATCCCTGCAGGCCACCCAGAGGGACCCCACCCATGCACGAATTCATGCACCCGGCCTCCAGTTTAACTATAAAAATTAATAGGTACAAAGAGTTTACTTGCATTTCTGGAGTCAATCACATTGTTTTGAAGTAATGCCTATGTCTTTGTTTCCATATGTTGCACTTTCGGTTATTTTCTTGTTCTATTCCTGATCCTAGGGGAAAGCATTCAAGCTTTCATCATTAAATATGATGTTCACTACAGTTTTTCATAGCTGTGCTTTACGAGATTGAAAATGTTCCCTTCTATTTCAATCTTGCTGAGTGTTAGATTTTTTTCAAATACCTTTTATGCATCTATTGAGATGATCATATGTGTTTGTTCTTTGTCCGTTATTCTATTAACATGATGTTTTGCATTAATTTTTTACATATTAAATCAACCAAACTATCCTGGGATAAATCACACTTTATTATGCTGTAAATTCTACTTCACATATTGCTGGATTTGGTTTGTTAACATTTCTTGAGCATTTTTGTGTTTATATTCATCAGAGGTATTGGTTTGTAATTTGTTCTTTTTTTTTCTTTTTCTGTGATGTTAATGTCTGGTTTTGGATCAAAATAATACTGGCCTCATAATGAATGTTGGCAACTATGCTCTTTTATTTTTCTCAATTTAATTTTATTGTAGTAATGTTTGGTAAAAATTACCAAATGAGACAATCTGTTCTTAGGTCTTTCTTCATAAAAGTTTTTAAATCTTGAATTAAATCTCTATTTGTTAAAAACCTACTTATATGTTCTATGTCTTCTTGAGTCAGCAATCTATTTTTAGGCATTTGCCCATTTAATGCAATTTATTTAATTTATTGGTATAAAGTTGTTAATATTCTTATTAATTATTTTTAATACTGTGAAGTTGGTAACAATGTTCCCTTAATCATTCCTGATTTTTAGGAATTTGAATATTTTATAATTTTTTTTCTTAGACAATTAAGAATGATAATGTGTGATTAAAAAAATACCAATGTTTGTTTTCTTCATTCTTTTTAATATTTCACTTATTTGTACTCACTTTAAATATTTATTTCTTTATGCTTGCTTTGAGTTTAGTGTTCTTTCTTTTCAGTTTCTTAATGTAGTAGGTTATTATTTTTATGATTCTTTTTTGTTGATTGTTTTGTTATTATCGTTAATCATCATGCAAGAATATATTTTCCTATTGATTTTAGAGAGTGAAAAGAACATTACTGTAAGAGCGACACAGGATTGGTCCCCTCCTGCACATGTCCCCACAGAGATTTGTGGTTGAACCTGCAACCCAGGTGCAAGCCCTAGACCAGGAACCCACTCTGTGACCTAATGGTGTTTGGGCCAGTGCTCTAACCATTTAGATGACTCGCCAGCGTTTATTATCATTCTATGTAAATAGAGATGTTTCTAGCTCTAAATTTCAGCGTGAGATCTATTTTAGCTGCATTTCATAAGTTTTGAAATGTTGTATTTTTATTTTCATTGATCTCAAACTTTTCTAATTCCTCGTGTGTGTGTGTGTGTGTGTGTGTGTGTGTGTGTGTGTGTGTGCGTGTGGGTGTGTTTGGTTTTGTTTACTCTGGTTATTAATGATGTCATTTAATTTTCATACATTTGTAAATTACACAAATCTTTTCTGTCACAGATTTTTAATTTAATACAATTGATGTTAAAGAATATACTCGATATGATTTAATGTGTTTTGATGTTTTGAGACCTGTTGTATGATCCAGCATATGGTTTATCTTGGAAAATAAATAGTATTCTTTTTCTGTCGGGTGGAGTGTTGTGTAGATATCTGCCAGATCTAGTTGACTTATTTAGTTCAAAGCCTCTATATCTTTATTCTTCTATTTAGTTGTATTAATTATTGAAATGGACGCATTGAAGTGTCTAACTATATTGTTGAATTGCCTGCTTCTTTCAATTTTGTCATATTTTGGTTTATGACTTTTTTGAGCTGTTTTTTGGTGCATATTCACTTATAATTGTTATATATTCAGGCTTGATGACGTATTTTAGCATTTTAAAATCATTCTTTAATGACGTATTTATTTTAGAGCTCTTTGCAGATTGCTAAATGACTAAGTTCTCTGATACTCATTCTTTTGTGTTGTGCTCACAGACGATCCAATAGGTAGGGTCATCCCCTTATGTATTTGTTAATTTTTTATGTGATATTATCCTTGGCAAGGATTATTTGCTCATGAGACTTTTGTTAATGCTGGGTTATAGTGGTTTCTGAGTAATCGGTGGAATATGGAGTTGTATTTTTGCCAGGAGCTTGAAAAGCTTGATAACCCTGGACCCACTTTGACAGCTTTCTCCCTTCCTCGGACATTTGCTACAGCAGTCATGGTTGAAATGGGAAATGACCAATTTCAAACTTCTCGTATTTTCTGAAGGCAAAATAGGAGGTAAATTCACTGTTATTTTTGAGGAGCATTAGAGCTGACAAGCAATTGGATTGACAAGTGAGTGTTCAGATACCATGTGATGGACAGTTTCCCAGCCCCACAGAAATGGTTTCAGTGTGCAAACAGTCCTGGTTTTCTCATTTGCCTGTGGCTTCTAACACATCATGCTTAGAGTAGAGTGAATGTCAGTAAATAATTGTTGATTGGCTGCATGAAGCTGTTAATCTGACCTAAACCAAGGAATTGTTGATGGTCTCTCTAATAAAAGGCTAAAATTCTATATATTGATTCTCAATCAGAGCCCTAGCCTCTGAGTTTCCCTTCCTAAGGGACGCTGGAGATTAACTTTACATCTTCTGTTAATGTGAGGCGATTGGCAAGGAGAGTGGTGCTGTTAGACCATGAGTATTTGTGAAACCCCTTAATACAACTCTATCTTTGCTGAAATTTATGATGTTTATAATGAAACAAGTGCCCTTGACATTAAAAATAACAGACATCCCTCTATTTAAGTAGTTAATTATATTTACAGATCCATACAGAGGAAAGGTGAGCTCACATACAGAGGATGGTTGCTTTGCTGATGAGCTGAGTAGAAGATAGTAAGACTAGGATCACCAAGATCCACTGTGGGCCACAAACACAATCAATGTTCCTGCCTTTAGAGATCTTGGAACTGGGTAGGAGCAGGCCGTTGATGGAAGGAACAATTTGCCTTCTTCTAATGTTCTCTCCTTGTTGGGCTTAAAGCCATATCTGGTCTTTGATTAATAATTTTCCAAAGAATCGTGAAGATTTTAATGAATATCTCTAGTATGTAATTATTTGTGTTTTCAATAAACTGTTCAATGGAAAGTGAGGTGAGGCTGGGTCAGATTTTTCAGCTGTTAAGTTAAAATCAAAGTATCTAGACCCCTGTTATTTTTAATTAAAAGACCTTCTCCTTCCTAATCTATTTGTTTATCAAGAGTTAGCCCTCAGTTCATCAGAACATTGTCCTGTACACCTAAAAGATTGTGGGTTTGATTCCTGGTCAGGGGGCGTGTGGGAGGCAGCCAACAGATATTTCTTTCTCATACTCCTCTCTTCCTCCTCTCTTCCTCCTCTCTTCCTCCTCTCTTCCTCCTCTCTTCTTCCTCTCTTCCTCCTCCTCCTCCTCTCTCTCTCTCCCCTCCCTCCCTCTTTCCTCTGTGTGTGTGTGTCTCCCTTCTCCCTCTCCCTCTAAAATCAGTAAGCATATCCTTGTGTGATAATGATATAAAAATAAAGAAAAGAGTCAGCCTTCAGAGTTATTTATTTATTTTTAGTTCCAGTGTGATTTAGGGGCTACTTCTAAGACTAATTCACTACACAGGGCATATCTGTAGTATTATATTTACTGTCACTTATTCTGATAATTAACATGTTAGGGTCTCCTGTTAAACTATATGGTTCTTGAGGACAAACTCCAAGTCTTACTTTCATATTCCTGGAAGCGGATATGTACCTGGCACATGTCCTACTCAAAACACATGGGTTAATGGACACATGACTTTGATGTCACGCGAAGATTATCAGGAAATGCCTCTGAGGATTCCAAGGCATAGAAACCCCTTTTCTCCTGAGATCATCCCTTTCCCATACTATGAAAAGCTCTTGCAGGGTTTCTGTATATGCCCTGGATCAGTGGTCGGCAAACTCGTCAGTCAACTGAGACAAATATCAATAGTACAACGAATGAAATTTCTCTTGAGAGCCAAATTTTTTAAACTCAAACTTTTTCTAACACCACTTCTTCAAAATAGACTCGCCCAGGGCGTGGTATTTTGTGGAAGAGTCACACTCATAGGGCCAAAGAGTCACATGTGGTCAGTTTGCTGACCACAGCCCTGGATGGATTCAAATTAATATAGCTAGAATGATGTTTTAGCATAGCTAATCAAGAGGTAAAATAGCAAAGAAAAAGCAGGTTCGCATCTTAAAACACTCATATTATTTTTCTTAAAGTACTAAAAAAATCTGTTAAAGATAGATTATTGGAATGTAAACATTTAATTGACTAGTAGTTTTGTTTTTTCCTTCAAATTTTCCTCCTTTGGGTGGCAGAGAAAAATAAATGCTACACTGGGATTTGTCTTATTAAATCTGTAAATGATGCAGAATCATCTCCTTTCCCCCAAGTGGGACCCAGGGCTAGTGAATCTCTGCTGCCTTCTGGTTGGCATGAGTCAATCATTCTAGGGTGATGGGGGTGGGAGCAGGAACACAGTCAGAAAGAAGAGGAAGAACCCCAAGTATTTCTAGACTTGAGTCAGGATCACCACTTCTCTGGCTGCCTTGCCTTTATGTAGTGAATAAATGTCTTCATTTAGAATATCAATTATAACCTTCTTCTGAATTTTGAGCCTGAGGCTCTCTCTACCCATGATTCTCTTCACTCCTGCACCATCACTACCAACAGACATAGAAGAATCCTATAGAATTACTGGTCCTGAGATTCAGAAGTGTAATCACAGATAGATGAGCTACAGCATCCGCACACAGTACCACGGGGATCCTTCATGCCTGCAGCCTACATGGAAAATGCAGGACCCTCAAATACTTTGAGTTAGGCACTATTTTAGCTCCATTATACACAGGGAGAAGTGAGGTTGAGGAGACTGAAATAACTTACAAGCTAATGCAGATTTTAAGTGGTGTGACTGGTAAACCCAGGCAGACTCGCTCCAAGAGCTCCTTTTATTATCTCACTATAACGAATTTCTCACTTTTGCTAGTTAAGAATAAATAAACACAACAGAAATCAGGGAGGAGATGATTTGACAGTACCCACAGTCTCCATGTGAGCAGCAAGACCTCCAAAAAGACCCTCTGTCTTCCTGGCTCTCAGAGTCTTTGGTTCTCACATAAGGAGAGTCCTGGGTGTGAGAGGGCAGGAGCAGATCTAGACTCTAGGATAGAAAATTAGAACAGTATCAACAGTAAGATTATAATTTCTGATAACTGGCAAAAAAATCTGCTAATATGATTTAACTAAAAAAGAATTCTGCAGAAGCCTAATTTTAAACTATCAATCTTTCAATGGTTATTTTAATGCATAAAAGGAATCTTTTACTTGTGGAGTATGAGGATTTTCACATGCTTTTTTAATAATGTGATGTCCTTATTAAATTTAATTTTATTATACATTGATTTATTATGTATTTGTTAATTCACTTAATTAACAAATATTATTGAATACTTTTATATGTCAGGCAGGTTGGGTTAAAGTAATCATATAGGTAAACATGTAGCATTGTATCTGACATGATGAATATGTTTATTAAATGAAAATCGTTATGTTGATTAGGTATACACCAATTCTCCATTTAGGAGTTAAGTTCAAACTAGACAGCAGTGTGATATCAGCAGATATGGAGTAAAATTGGAATGGACTATATATGAAAGGCTTTTCTAACTGTGAGGTCTGATGACACACTTAATAGGGTAGTAACTAGCTACAGGGACATGTGCAGGTATCGTTCTTTCACTCCAGTCCCTGAATTCATTCTCACATGGCCTTCTTTCCTCTTTGTCTGTGTATCTCTGCATCTTCATATGACTCTTAGAAGGACACGAGTTATTGGACTTAGGATTCATTCTAATTCAGTACAACATCATGTTAACTAATGCAAAGACTCTCTTCACAAATAAAATCACATTTACAGAAACTAAGGGTTAGGAATTTAACTTATCTTTTGGGGGAACATAATTTAACTGACAATGTTACTACAATACCATCCTATTTTCTTTTTAGCCATGGCTTTCTAAAAAGTTAATGTTTGGTTTCACTCTCTCTTGATAAAGTTATACTTTGTATAGGATACAAAAGAGTCCAAAACATCCTATATAATAAAAGCCTAATATGCTAAGTGTCCGGTAGTCCGTTTGTCCATTCAACCAATCAAAGTATATTATGCTAATGATATGCTAAGGCTGCTCAACTGCTGGCTCTGATGTGCACTGACCACCAGGGGGCAGACAGTCGACCAGTTGCTATGACATGGACTGACCATCAGGGGGCAGATTCTCCAACCAGTAGGTTAGCTTGCTGCTGGGGTCTGGCCAATCGGGACTGAGCGAGACAGGCTGACCATGCCCTGGAGCCGGAAGGGCATGGTCCCTCCCTTGCTGGCTAACTTCCCATGTTCCTTTCTAGCTCTAATCATGCACCTGTAGGGTCCCTTGGCCTGTGCGCTGTTACAATCCAGGACCCCTAGGGGGATGTCACAGAGCTAGTTTCAGCCCGATTATACAGGCCAGGCTGAGGGACCACACTGGTGCATGAATTTGTGCACGGGGCCTCTAGTATTTAATAATTAACTGTATTATCCTTTCTACAGAAAGTCTCAGAATGGTTTGATCAGCCTTGAGAATTATCATATCATCTCACTATTTCATTCATACTTTTTCATTTATTAATAATCTGCCTTGTTCCAACAGAGATTTAATATGATACAAAAATGCAGGCAGAAAGCAATAATAAATGTAAACTATGGGAGACAATGAGAGGATTTCAACAATTACATTTTGGGTCTGGCTCCTCCAAAAGAAACATTGCTTTCTTCATTGAATAAATATGGTATTTTATAAATTAGTTGAAATCTGTATATTTTAAAGATATAGTGTTCTGATATAACTGGAAATGGTGTAGTTATGTGAATTCAGGTGAAAGAAGTGCTTTAAAGAAAAGTGATGTATTTTTAAAAGATTAGTGACTTACATTTGCCGGCCCTAGGCCCTTAATGACTGGCTGCTTACAAAGGGGGTTGATTTTCAAAAAGTGAGGGCAACCTAAGGGAGCAGGGAGATCACCTACTTGGTCTGTACAACGGTCATTCACCTTCTGAATCCTACCCTTCCCCCTTGATGCACAGGTCAAGATCTCAGCTTCTTTGTTGACTAAGAAGCAGAAAGGCCTATAGTCTTTTCTCTTCAATGTCAACATTTGACAAACCTGTTCTAGACTAGTGAAATTCTGCCAAAATTGGTTTGGCTCAGTGGATAAAGCTTCGGCCTGAGGACTGAAGGGTCCCAGGTTTGATTCCAGTCAAGGGCATGTATCTTGGTTGTGGGCACATCTGCAGTAGGGGGCGTTCAGGAGGCGGCTTATTGATGTCTCTCTCTCATGGATGTTTCTAACTCTTTATCCCTCTCCCTTCCTCTCTGTAAAAAAATCAACAAAATATATTTTTTAGAATAGTGAAATTCCATTGATTCAGGATCCTTCTCTGTATTACTACATACTTGGTTTAGGAAAAAAATAGAGAGCATTAGTTTTTTTTAAAAAAATTGTTTAAATCTTCTTTATTTAAGCCTTCTGCATAATGGTGCCTGGAAGGCATTAGTCTAGCCATTGTGCCAGGGCCAGGATTGCCCCAGGCAAACCAGGGCACATAGACATACTGTGTGTAAGAGTCACCAATTTATGTTTATAGCACCACAACACAATCTAACAGTGAGGAGGTGCAGTGGACCTGCAAAGTTTATTTTTCTGTTGGTCTGACTTAATTAAGAAAAGGTAGATTTTAAAAAAATGATGTCTAATCACTGGCAACATAACTTTCAGACAGTCCTCAATTCATGTGTTCTCTCTATTGTGATTTTAAAAGTTTGACATTATATTTCTTAAAGTACTGAGACTGAGGCTATTATATATTCACAGTTAAATGCAGCATCTTCCTTTTTTATAATTAAATATAATAAAGTTTCAGTTGACTTTAAAAAAAAGAATATAAGTATACTAATACAACCATAAAGAGTTGTACTCTGTATTCTCTGAAGTGACCCCCATTTGCTCCTACTTTGTGAGCAATTATATATTTTAGCTTATTGGCAGCACATGTTTTGGAAGGTGCTGAACAGTCGGTCTGTAATGTATGGCATTTGTGTATAAAGCATTACATCATCTTGCTGTCATTGTCATTAAAATGTCCCTGGCAACTCTGTCTTTAAGCTGACAGCGGAGCTGCCTGATGGAGCACTTGTCCTTAGTTGTCACTGGCTCTCCCCGAAGTGATTCCCTGCTAATGGTGACATCATTGAATAATCCATCTCATTTATAATGCTAGCACCTTTCCCAATTCAAAATAATTTCAAAGTTCAGTGACTCCACACATTTTTCTTTCTTTCTTTTTTAGAGTTAGGAAAATTCGAGTGGAGAGATTATATGAACTCTTAGAAGCAAAGCATTTCTGTGTGGTAAACCATTCAAAATGGAATGCACATAATTCCTGCATCCCTTTTACTTAAAACACCATTTCATGGGTTAATTTATGTCCTTAAAATATCATTTCCCACATTTCCCTAAATGTATCAACTGCAGGAAAGTTTGGGCAAAGTTTTCCTTGGGTATTTGGTAGTTTTACATAAATTGGACTTATTCACCAGGCTAGATATTGCCTGAAATACTCTTCAGATTTATAATGGACTTGACTATGATCATTCAAATATGAGTACCCCCTCTGAGCTTTTGTAATCTGAGTATCCTCTAGAACAGAATCTGAAGGTTGAAAGTCCATAGACAAATCTGGTCTGCTGCCTGCTTTAAATAAAGTTGTTTGCTTGCATAGACTGCTTTCACACTATGAAGGCAGAGTTGAACAGTTATGGCAGAGAATGTTCTGGTGGCACAGCCTAAAATACTTAGTTGAAACCTATACAGAAAAGGTTTGACAATTACTGCTCTAGGAACTATAAAACATCACTTCTTACAATCAATATTCCATTGGATAAATTCTATTTTGTAATGCTCCATGGGAAAAGCTTTGGGTGGTTTTAGATTCACACTAAGATTTGTAAAAGGACAGCTTATTCAAAGCCTTCCAGAGCAATCAATGATGTTTTTGTTGTATGGCTGATTCTTCCTATGCCCTTGAATATTCATTTTTCCTGCAAGCTGACAGGTAATTATAAATCGAAATGACATTTTCTCCTTACACACGAATGTGTTTCTCTTTGAAATGTAAGAACCTGAAGATACAAATGTGTCTTTGATTTGTGAATTGACACTTTGGAGCCTTTAATAAATTATCCATGAGAAGAATGTGGGAGAAATCAACATCTGCTTTGAATTTACTCTGGATTTTTTGTGCCTACCCTTGTTCTTAGTGAATGTGCCAAGGCCATATATTTGCTATATTTGCTTTCTTTCAGTCTGGCCATAGAATTCATTTTGTAGTAAATTGGCAAAGCCTCAGATTATTTTTTGAGAAACCTCTAAACAAATGCAATGAAAACCTTGGCACCATTTGTAAAGTTGACTTAATTCTGTTAGGTGCATTTCAGCACTCAGGTTCCAAACAAGTAATATCTGAAAATTGTTCTCTTAGTCCATTCCTTCCAATTCTCTCTAAGAACACTGATCAGTATTTGAGTGACTTCTGTTATTGTTATTTTATTGGGTAGTAGCAATCATATTATACCCTTCTGTAAGTGTTACTTATCATCACTCCGAAACAATCCTTCATCACACTAGGACTATATAATATAACCATGTGTTTAAAAATCCCTGTTCATTGACTATAAGTTACATAACAGTGGGCACCAAAAATAGGGTCTGCACTATTGTAACCTCAAATTATTTATCTATTTAGCATGTATTAATAAGGGATTTCTTATCACATAAACTATGCTAACCCAAGAAAAGAACAATATGAAAGAATCATTTAATCATGTCCCAGTCCTCCCAGAGTTTAAGTTTAGTTCCCAGGACAGAACTGAGAACACAGAAATTGCTTAGGGATGATCATCAAGAATGAATTATTAATAATGAAGAATATTAATAGTCCATATTAAATTAGCAAAAATTGTAGTTAATTTTCCATTATTTCACAACTATGGGGCTCTAATTCCCCCCCAGAAAAGACTAGAGCCAATAAATAGGATAATATGAGAAATAGTAAATGGTTTAACACTCACTCACTACTGGAAAAATAGCACCTATTTAACTGCAGTGAGTGCTGAAGAAAGGATGGGCATCAATTTTATATGTTCTTTTTAAAATAATATTTTATTGATTTTTTACAGAGAGCAAGAGAGAGTGATAAAGAGTAAGAAACATCGATGAGAGAGAGAGAGAGACATTAATAAGCCGCCTCCTGCACACCTCCGACTAGGGATGTGCCTGCAACCAAGATACATGCCCTTGAATCGAACCTGGGACCTTTCAGTCTGCAGGCCAACACTCTAGCCACCAAGCCAAACCAGTTTCAGCAAATCTGTTTTTTTTTAAAGAGTGAAATATGCATTGAGTTTAAAGGCCAAGGTCCTTCAAGTGGTGTGTGAGGTAGGTCCTTGCATTAAGGATCCTCTGGAAGGTAAGACTCAGAGAGGAGGCAGGAATTGGATAACTAGCTCATGTGACTAATTTAATTTTGTTAAGTTGTCTTTGAATGTGAGATTTCAAAGACTTGTCTTCTGTCTTTTATTATAATCTTGTGACCCTTGACTCTATAACTCATTCTTGTGTTTATCACCACGATAATAGAAAAGGATAAAAATCACAGTCTTCATTCTACATGGTTTGATACACACCTAAAACTAGAGATAGGAAGAATGAAACATGTAAATACTAAGGCAGAGGTTTGAAGGTTGTGTAAGATATTCTGTAGTCTCACATTATAATAGAAATTCTCCTTAGATATAACACAAGGCAGTTTTTTTCATAGATGAATGTTAATTAGCATCCTTGGGAGAACACAGAACTACAGAACAAAAAAAGATCTCCTAATAAAGAGATTGCTTACAAAAGCTAATATGTAAGGTATTCTTTCATCTTTCTCCCAAGGTCAATGGTCACCATATTTAATCTCAATATTAATCAGAACTTCTTAAAATTTACAGAAGACCACAAAGTGGTGAACCGATGAAAAAGTATGATTAAGTTTTTACTGTAAAAAGCCAGATCAAGACAAGTAACTAGATTTAAAGGAAATTAAAGCATTAAGAAATCAATAACATAGTTTTAAGAGCTTCTCAGTGAGTCTACCATTCAAAGAGGGAAGCATTTTCTACAACCACTATATCAATATGTGGCAAACAGTATCTTTAGATTTAAGTACAGGTTGCTCTCACTTAAAACTGTAGCTATTCTTTGAAAATCATATTTTAAAGAGAGACTTTTTAGTTGTAATATTAACTGTAATTCTGTGTTTTGTTTTTTTTTCTTGTATATTCTTAAACTGTTAAAAGACACTAATAAATATGTAGACAAAGATAAAAAGAATGATTTTTAGCTGAGTGTAGAAGATACATATACCTTGGGTTTAAATTAACTTTGTTTATGTCAGTGATTTATAAAGAGATGTTCTGTAAAAGACTAAGTCTGAGAAGTGACTTAACATAAAAATGAAATGTTCATGACCCAATGGGCTTTGGAAACACTGCATTTCTGCACTGAGAACCGTTAAAGACATTTGGACGCAGGGATAGGAAAATTGGGTCTCTTGGGTTGAGAGACATGAGGAAAGGGAGCCATGATAATTCAATCACTTTACATTGTTAAGGCTTTAATATTTTATTCTTATGAACCAGGATATGGTCATCTAGATTAACCTGAAAAATACGTATTTTGCTGTTTGGGAGTGGAGTATTTTGTAAATATCAATTAGGACCCACTGGTAGATGGTATTGTTCAGTTCTTTTCTATCTTTGCTGATTTTCTGCTTTCTAATTCTATATGTAACTGATAACAAATCCACAGCTATAATTGGAGATTTCCTTTTTTTTTAACTTGCAGTTTTTTCAGATTTTGCTTCATGTTCTTCAGTTCTCTTTTTAGATTCAGACAGTACATGCAAGGTTGTTATGACCTCTTGGTAGACTTACACTTTTGTCATGAAATGCCCCCAAATATATATTTCTGGTTTTTCTTTGCTCTAAAGTCCACTTCAATATAACCACACCAGCTTTCTTCTGGTTAGAGTTGGTCTAGTAAATATATTTTCTTCCATTTAACTTTAACCTAAATATATCATTGCATTTGAGGTGAGTTTCATACAGATAGCATGCCATTGAGTCAATGTTTTAAAACCCATTTTGTCAATCTTTCCCTCTCTCTTTATGTTAGTGTATTTAGATTACTTAGAGACCAGTAGGTTCACCAAAAATCTCTATGGTTTTGCATTTCTGAGTTCCCCACTCTCTAAAATTTTCCTGGTACTTCATAGTTCCCTGGGATTCTCCTTTTTTGTCCTTTAGCCAGAAAAGTTTGAGATTTAGGTACTCTACCTGCCATGCTTGTGTCAACATCAGGAGCATGGCAGAACAGAATAACTAAAGCCCCAGGTTCTGGGCAGTGGGAGAGAGAAAAACACACAGCTAGAATATTCTTAACTCCCTTTGGACCAGAGAAAGTCCTAATTTTGTAATTTGCTGGGCGGATGTACATTTGTACATTCATTTTAGTGAGCGATGTACAAGATAGTATCTAGCAAACTTGAACAACCCTGTAATCTTTTTTATCACACAACCTGAAGACACTCTTTAATGTGCATGAAATGAGACACAGTTGAATTTTCAAGTATTTTACATTAGACAAAAGTTAAATTAACCCAGATTTTCATCAACAGGGGAGTGCTTAGTTTCCTTTCTCACTTCTCTCATGTCTCTACTCTAAAGTAGTCTCTTCAGGTAGATCTTTGTCTATCACATTAAAAAGATTCATCTTCCTCTATTTCCTAATCCTGTTTTATTTATTTAATTGTTCTCATACACACTCTATTGCACTCTTGGCTTGTTTTCATATTGGTCTTTTGCATTAGAATTTCATGAGAATGTGGGTTATTTATTATTTATGCTGCTACCTCACATTACATATTTGTTTGTTAAAATACTTGTCTATTCTTTCTCTCTTGAATTATGATATAAGTTTCATGAAGGTTATGAAAGCCATCTGAGTCACTGCTGTCCTGCCAATACAGTGGTACCTCGAGATATGAGTGCCTGAACGTACGAGATTTTTGAGATACGAGCTGTTGAGCGAGCAATTTTTGCTTTGAAATATGAGCAACATTTGAGATAGGAGTAATCGCATGGATCAGCCAGCTGCACACGACCCACCAGTTTACCCCAATTGGAGTATCTCATAGTTTCTCACGCTTCAAGGTTACTAAATGAATTAAATTTGTTCTCGAGGTACCACTCTACCTGGGAAAGTGTGTGTTACTTAAGAAGTGCTCAATATGTTTGTAAAATATATGAATTATATAAATCGGAGTAAAATTTACACTAATAAAAGAGGAAAATGCTAATTGACCATACCTCCGCTATGCCCACAGCCAATCAGGAGTGGTATGCAAGTTAATTCAGCAAAGATGGCAGATACATTTGCATACGCAGGCAGGGCAGGCAGCGCCCTGTGCTACCGGTGGCATCCAAGCTGCAGTCGGGGACCAGGCAGGTGATGGGGGTAGCATCTTATGCTGCCTGCACAGGTCCAAACTGCCCTGGGATCACAGGGCAAAGAGCCCAGGCCAGGCCTCCCCAGGACCGTGGGGTAAAGAAGCCAGGCTGGGCTGCCCCGTGATCATGAGGACATCAGGCCAGGCAGACCCTGGCCAACCTGTTCCCGCATCCCAGGTGAGGAAGCCGCTCAGTTGACCAACCTGCGCTAGGGACTTGGAAGCAAGTGGTGTAGAATCCAGAGCCTCTAACCTGCAGCCCTCTTCCCAGAGTCAGGAGCACCAGCCCAGGTCTATCCAGCAGCCTGGTCCTGACTGCGGGGGTGAGCACCTGCAGGCTGGGGTTTGATCCCCATGTATTAGCAGTAGGAAACCAGTGCCTTTGTTATTGCTGTGTGTCCGGGTTTTAATTAGACAAATGACCGGCAGTCCCAGTCACCAGCTTAGCAAAATCTTTCCCTCAAATTCCCTCAGTCCCTACTCACCCCTCTATAAAGGCACAGAACAAGTGAGGCCCCTTTAAAAAAAAATCAGAGGTCTCCAGCAACAGTGGGCCTCTCTCATCACAGTCATTTGGACTGGGTGGCATTTGAGTATTTATCTAGGCACCAGGGCAGAGAAATGCAAGCTCAAGTCATGATCTCTGCCCTTAAAAAATTCTAATCTTATTAAGAGTGAGTACATGATAAAAGTGCAGTAGGAACATCAGAATGTAAGGCAACAATACAGAGAGGAACAGAGGCAATTGCTAGGATGATTTTCCAATAATTAGTACAAAGAGTATGTGCTATAAATTAAATAAAAAATGTGTGGAAGTAGCTGCTTCATGAGTATGGCCTCCCTTCCTATTTTAAAGGAAGCTGAGTTCCACGTGAACTGGGTACTATGCTATGATATCTGAGGCCCAGGACAAGGGAGGCCCTAAGTGGACTATGCTTTGATATTTGAGTCATTCTTTATTGTTGAATGTAACTTATTTCTGTACGCCTCAGTTTTGTAATAGTTAAATTACTAAAATAATACATCTTGCTATAAAATATTACTAGAAGATCAAATGATCAGGTGACATTGTTATTTTCTATAAATGAACACAATCGCTGGTAGGCTAAAGTGATAGGTATTATAGAAATATTCAAATAGAGAGACATACAGGCTTGATTACAATGAGGCTTACTATCACAACCCAAATTTATTGCTTAAAAAAAAAAAAAGCAAGGAGCCAACTAGAAACTGAACCAAATATAACCCCTTGAAGGGCAAATGTAAATTGGATAAGCTTTGCTATTATAAGAGCAAGAAGAAGAATTTCAGATGCAAGAATGAAAACCACATTGCATCCACTCTCAGTAGCTGTTAAGAAAAAGAATGGTATACTATGAGAATACTTAACATGGATTGTAAAGACATTTGTTCAAAGAGGATTTCCTAGAGTAGGTGATATTTCAGTTAAGGTTTTTAAATGTGAAGAGGTTAGCTAGATAAGAAAAAGGGATAGCCGAGACCGGTTTGGCTCAGTGGATAGAGCGTCAGCTTGTGGACTGAAATGTCCAGGTTCGATTCTGGTTGGGGGCATGTGCCTTGCTTGCGGGCACATCTCCACTGTGGGGTGTGCAGGAGGCGGATGATTGATGTCTCTCTCTCATCGATGATTCTGACTTTCTATCTCTCTCCCTTCCTCTCTGTAAAAAAATCAATAAAATATATTTTAAAAAAAGAAAGAAAAAGGTATAGAGGGTCCAGTCAGGGCTGAGGGAACACCTGCTCTGTGCATGAATTTCATGCACTGAGCCTCTGGTATTTTATACTTGTCTATTCTCTACTTTTTATATTTTATACATGACTTCAGTTAAACTATGTGGGTATTTTTTTTCTTGATATATTTTCTTTCTCAAAACTTATTGGAACACATTTTATTTTTATAATAGAATAATAGCTTAACCATTGATACTGTATTTTAAAGCTTAGCAACAACTGACTGCTTAGCAGTCAAGGCCTATACAGTTATATCCACTCCTCTGACAACCTGCTTTTTTAAGCCCAACCACTTATTATTAATGAATGAATACTCTGTGTTCACAGAATTGAAAATTGGTAGTTTCCTTCTATGCTTACTCCTCTAGCTTCTAATGGTATAGTTGCTATTCTTTTCATCTGGAAAGGCAACCCATGGTAAGATTTGATGGTAACTACATTTTGGGATGACTGTGTTTAGAAAAAAAAGTTACGTAGACTCCTTTAATTGCAGATTTACTGAAAGCATTTTATTTGCAAATATGCATTATGAATCTCTAAGTGGGATCTATAATATACAGAGATTCAACTCATTTGCCCTTAGAGCTCATTTTAAAATTTCAATGGTTTCCTCCTAGCATTTCTTCGAGTATTTCACATTATACCTTATTATATTTCATATATTCTTTGGACAAATATACCATAAAATATGGGCTATTATACCTTATTATATTTCATATATTCTTTAGACAAATAATCTGTTGTCACCTTTAAAATCCCCTCACTGCAATTAATTCATATATTCGATAATATATGATCAGTAGATAAATGTATAGAGATTTTTTCTCTCCATTAGAAACTTCTAGTCAGTTCAGTTGTTTGTGACGGGTGGCCCTGTAAGGATAACCTCCTTTCTTTCTTTAAAAACCTCCTGACAACCAAATCCAGCCTGTTGAAATGACATCCACCGCAATTCTCCTCTCCTCTTCCAAATGAGCAGTGAGTTGATAAGGCATCTGTGAAGAATTTGTCATCTCTTGTTACTGCTGAATAGCTCACTGTGTGAACTTGTTCTGTGCACGAGTCAAAATCTAGTTGACAGGAAAAAGTTGCCTTCAAGTCTTCTGATAATATAAGAAGAGAAGGCAACCTGGATTTTTTTCCTCTACTCTTTCAATGATCATTGAAAATGATTTTTTCAGAACTCTAAAGCCAAAGATGGTGGTTTTAGAGAAGGACTGGGTTGGAATTCTATTTGGTGTCATGATCAAACAAATTGACCAATTTGGATTAAGGTTGCATTCTGAATGCAGGCTTTGTTCTCTCTCCTAGAATTCCAATGGCCTGTCCACTTCAAAATGTATGCAGAGAGTGAACCATTGTCACTCCATGTGTTTTGCTTGTGACAAGTGTAATCCTTTTTAGAAAGGTTTTGACTGAAATCACTTACGAGCAAGGAAAGCCAATGGCATAGTGACAACATTGGATTTAGAAAATTCCTACATCCCTTTAAAATTATTTCAGCAGGATAGGGGCAGGTTCTAAAAAGTACTAATTTGAGCTTCGTCCATTCACATCATTGATTAATTCCTCAATTTTAAAATGCCTTTTTTTCGCTTTGTTTTGCTCTCTACCAATGACTTCTATTTTTCAAAGACTGAGGAAAGTTTTCAAACTATACAGCAATATTATTGTGTTCTTCTTGTGGTTAAATCATTCTAAATATTTTACATATATTCATTGAATCATCACTGTAGTTCTATAAAGTTAATAAAAATAATTCACTTATTACCTTCTACCAATCAAAAGTCTTTCATGACAAGAAAATAAGTTACTTTATCCAAGGAAACAGAAGTAATAAGGGGCAAACCTGAAATTCAAACCCACACAGTAGCTTTTGTTCAGAAGTTGAGTGTCCTGGCTATGCGGTGCATGGGTGAATTTAAAAGGGTAGGCACTGAGTAGAAAGTATCCCAATTCCATACTCTATTCTACACTAGTGTTTGACCTTCAGTAAACTGCTCAATGCTTTTAAACCTCAGTGTCTTTACTCTAACGAGTACCATTTTATGTACCAAAGCAGCACTTTCATCATCCACAGATGTATCCATTTTTTAAAAATATATTTTATTGATTTTTTTTACAGAGAGGAAGGGGGAGGGAGAGAGTGCTAGAAACATCGATGAGAGAGAAACATCCATCAGTTGTCTCCTACATACCCACTATTGGGTATATGTCTGCAACCAAATTACATGTTCTTGACCAGAATTGAACCTGGGATCCTTGAGTCCACAGGCTGATGCTCTATGCATTGAGTCAAACCTGGTAGGGCAAAAACAGTACATATTTTACAGGATATTTGCAAAGATTAAAGATGTCTATGCATGTGCACAGTGGAGCAAACAATCAGTAATCATGATGTGTCACTCTGACGCCTACCAGGATTATTTTCATTATGTCAGGAAAGTTTTTCTTTCCAAATAAACTTACTGGTTTTTCTATGGAAAGTTCTATCAAAGGCTTATCTGGAGGGAGGGCAGGGAAAGCAGCAATACGGTTAAAATTTAGTGTGTCTACAGCCACAAATACAATTTCCTGGAAGAACACATCATTTTAAATCACTCTTGAATTAATCTTTCCTTTTTCAAAAGGGTAGCAATTCAATACCATCACTATAAACTTCCTCAGCACTGACTATCATATTCAGGATCAATAAAGACATAAAATAGCATGAAAAAATGTGTGCTCCAATCAGCAGAAACAGCACCCCTGCCATCATATTCCTAATGAATATTCCTGGATTTTAAAATTGTGTATTTATTATATGAAAAATGGCATTCCACTATAAACCAATTCATTCCCCACATAATTTTTGGCAATCCAGGTGCCTTTTTAAGTAAAGGAACTGATTTTTCTCATTAATATTGAGATGTACTGGTAATCTAATTAAAAATTCAACCCAAATTTCTGCCTTCTGCATATCATTTGTTGGTTTCACATGTAAATCTCCCTTGGCAGAATCCGTAGAGTAAAACACATTACTGTACATGAAGTTCATTACCCATAATCCCTTTACCCTGCAGTACTTTTGTATAGCTCCTGAATCTGTCAGTTTGAATCCTTTTCTTTTCTTTATTGATTAAGGTTTTACATATGTGTCCTTATCCCCCACCCCCCATTGTATCCTCTTTTTGAATTGTCTTCCTGTGACTCTCACACTGCAGAGTTCTTTGACCCTCATCAAAGAGCATCACTATGTACCAGGAAAAGGGATTTTTCTTTATAAAGATAATCTTCTTGCCTCCACATATTTGAAAGTCTCACTTTAGAAGCTTTCTCAAGTCAAGCTCTACTCTGTTGCTCCAACAAAATAATGTAGGAAAAGATTGAAAAGATAATTTTGAAATTTGCCACCTTACCTTATGCATCCTATTCATTTGGACAAAGATTTTTAAAAATGTTCCTCTAATAAACTAATTTTGCCCTCCACCCTTTTTCTGTTGTGTGCAACATGATAGGATCTTACCATGTATACACAATTGACCACAGAGTTATAAGTAGCTTTCCATGAATGCCAATGCCAATGTCTTCTTTAGATGAATTATCAGTGGGATACTTCATCATTACAAGATGGAAAATTTCATATTATATCATACTGCATGCTCTGTTTTACACTAACACGCTGTCCTATCTTTAGCCACAGCGTTCATGGTGTGTATTTTAATTTGCTTCCTGATATTTTTAGCAGGAAGAGGGGAATCTAAACTCTTCTTTTTGGTAAGAGGAGATATCATCTAACTAGTCTCTTCTCTTTCCGTACTGTCTTCTTTATGTTCCATCCACTATTTAGTTTGTTTCCACCTTCACCGAAACTACTCTTTTCATTGGTTAAATCTAATGGTTATTCCTCTGGATTTTCTTCCTTTACCTCTCAGCAATTAGTACAGCTATCTGTGGTTTTTGACAAGTGTTTTTTCTCTCATCACAAATCTCCCCTGGATTATGGGGGATCACCCTCAGTTAGTTTTCAGGTATATCTGTTCTTCTTAGTCTACTTCCACAGATGCTCCTTCTCCACCTATCTTTTGGATACTGGAAAGGGGAGGCTTCTCATATAAGCATACTGTATGTATCTCTTAGAACCTCATTCACTTCCCAATGTTTGACAGTTCTTCTGATGACTCTCAGATTTGAATCAAGTCACGCATGTTACCTTGAGCTCTGTATTTAGACATCAAAGTGGAGCTGAAAATACTAAGATATATACCTAAGCATCTCAAATTTAGTATGGCTCCCAACTTTTCACAGATATGTTCCTTTACCCTTTCCCACCTCAGTAACTGACTGACATCCCACATTATTTTCACTTGAAAACACAAGTATTTAGTCTTAATTCCTTGCCATATCTTAGAATACATGAAGAGTTAATTTTCACCAAACCATAAGGTTTCTATAGAATAATATTATTAGGACATTGAATGTAATGTTGTCTTTTAATCTGGCTCATTTTTTTTATCTCCTTAGCTTTTATCTTACTTTATTTATTATCCAACCAAAAATTGGATTCTTAATTTTACTACATTTTATATTGCATATTTAAGGATGGAACCATGCATATAATACACTGATATTACAATATTTTTTGTAAAATATAATTGCTAAAAAATAAAGGCAAATTTTCAGACTTAAATGTTTTGACTTACAACATCCCTCAGTGGACTCTTTTCATTTTAAGGCCACTACCTCAATGACTATTTCATTTATGAACAGCTGACAACTGACTTCTATAGCATCAATCCCATTGATAATCCTTACAGAGTAAGGTCAAAGGTAATATGACTGATTCAGTCTGCACATAAAATCAGAGGAAAAACATCTTTGTCACAACGGTATTAGTCTTTCATACATTTTTTTCAAACTTAGAAATCGATTTACTCTTATGCATGAAAATAAAGTGATGAATAGAATGCCAAAATCCTTGTAAGTGAAATAAGATATTTTGAGTCAACAAAATTTCTGACTGAAATTAAGTTAGCTAGTATCTAAGTCAAATTTTTTATTCTACACATAATTTTTCAACTTGGAAAAAAGTAGAAAGGTTTGAAATGGAGAAACTTCATATAATTGAATCTCTGGGAAGAAAAATCTTTGGTATATCTTGTTTTGTATTACTGCATCAAGAAATAATTATGGTAAAGATAACTTCTTTCTGCATAGATTTTAATAAGTTTAAAGTGGAAAGCAAGGGTTTTGATTATTATCACATGACTCAGGAAAAGAACCTAATCTTAAAACTTCTGAGTACAGGGGTAAAACTTCTGAGTACAGGGGTAAATTGTAAGTTCCAGTATAAAACACTTCCAATAAAAGTTCATTGAGCCGAAACCAGTTTGGCTCAGTGGATAGAGTGTCGGCCTATGGACTGAAGGGTTCCATGTTCGATTCCAGTCAAGGGCATGTGCCTTGGTTGCGGGCACATCCCCAGTGGGGGGCGTGCAAGAAGCAGCTGATTGATGTCTCTCTCTCATCAATGTTTCTAGCTCTCTATCCCTTTCCCTTCCTCTCTGTAAAAAATCGATAAAAATATATTTTTTAAAAAGTTCATTGAAATAATTACAGAGGAGAACTATATTTTCTGCAGTAAGTGTAGGAACCTTCTGGAAATGTACATATTTACAGTGCTCTAATAGCAAAAAGAGAAAAATATCTGATTTTAAAAAAGTCAAGGGGAAAAAATGTGCTTCCCCTCCTCATCCCCTCACCCTTCTCTACCACTTCTAGCTCAATCAGAGATCCCTTGGTCTTCCTTTGTTCTCTGCACTGAGAAGTAGGGAATCTGAGGAGGAGGAAGGAATCCATTCTCTAGTACTCCATTCTCTGAGAGTACTTCAGAAGCATTTATAGGTATTTGAAAAAAAATGGCACTATTGGAAGCAGATGTACCTATTTTGAATGAAATCAGTTAAACCAGGAATTGACTTTCTTTTTTTTTTAAGATCCAGATAGTAACTCTGTTAGGCTGTATGGGCCATATGGTTTCTGTTCCAACTATGCAACTCTTCTATTAGATGGCGAGAGCATCCATAGCCTTCTCATGAGCAAATGGGCATGACCCTGCTTCAATACAACTTAATCAGCAAAAATAGGTGGAGGGCCAGATTTGGCCTGATGCTTCTTTCTTCCTTCAACTATTGAAGAATGCTTACTAAGGGAATCTTTGCTTAAAAAAAAACATTCAGCACAGTGTTTCCTTGAGTTGTGGATTATGGAGCTTCCCTAAGGGCATCAGTTCATTAAAACAAAAATAGCACATGGAAAATAATGTTTTAAATATAATTATAGTTTTCGGTTTTAAAATATAAGAATTCTTATTAAAATACATGATACTGTGTTATTTACACTAATTGGGGGAATAGTAAACTTCAAGATGTGAACCCTTTATAGCGGTATTTGTAAGGATATGAAATGTGTTCTTCATTGGCTGTTTTTTTTTCTATTGTCTTTTGGGAACAAATTAAGTCATAAAATTGGCACTTTCCCAGTCAATCCTCTGTAAGAATAGTGTAAGCTTGTCTCCAAACTTGGTGAGAGTCCTTAGATCATGCTGAAGTCTTAAAAGCTTGACAAATTAATTTATTTAGGTACGAGCTCAGAGAATAAGCTAGTTGAAATGTGGCATACAATTGCAACTTCTAATAGTCTAAGCATTACTCCCCTAACCATCTTATGCATATAATTGTCACATCGTCAAAAATATCTTTGACTACAAAAATAGCATTCTAACTACTGCAGATTGGGAAGGGATAGACTTGTAAAGAAATATACGAAGTTAGGATATACATGTTAAGCATATAGTAACAAGCATGATATTTTAGAGAATAATGACCAAGGCTCTGTTTCAGTGAAATTGAAATAAGAACTTTATACATGCCATGCACTTTAGTCCTTCAGGAGCTTTGTAGTTATTGATTTTTTAAAAAAATAGTGATTTATGAGACAACCAAGGAAGAACTGGCATAATTATTAGTAAGGAAGAAGGTGCAAATGTAGATTGTATGCAAGGGAGTGAAGATCAAACTTTGTAAGACTGCTGTATGTCGGGTGAAGGATTTATGGAAAGTATTGGAATCTGAACAGTGGAGGATTTGAAAAGTATTTTCCTTACAAATGGATAAAAAAGGCTCTTTGGCTTAAGAATGCTCAGTCATTTTTCATCTCTGCAGGGCTGTAAATAAAAGTATCTAGAAAGCCGTAAATCCACTATTAAGAAAAAGCCCCAATGATTTACAAAGATACTTTTAAGGTACTATTCTGTGTTTGGTTTTATTTAAAAATTCTGTGTTTCCACTGTGGAAGCTGGAATATGGGTGGTTCTCAAAGACAAACATAATCCTACGTTTGTTAAAATGAATTCTCATTAGCATTTAGAGAAGGTAAGAGAAAGCAGATTAATATATATATATATATATATATATATGCACATACATATACATATATATATATATGTGTGTGTGTATATATATATATATATGTGTGTGTGTGTGTGTATATATATATATATATATATATATATATATATATATAATTGAAAGTGTTACATATGTCTCTTTTCCCCACCATTGACCTCTGGTAGCCCCCTCCCCGTCATTCCAGGCCTCTACCATCCTGTTGTGACCATGGCTTATGCATATATACATACAAACTCTCTGGTTGATCTCTTCTTTTTTTATAAGTTAGGGTAGGGCAGCTTTTCATGTGTAGCTGGTCTGTAGAATTACTTCAATTAGTCAGCAAAGCCTAGCCCCAGCCTCTTGCCAACTGTATAAAATGTACACATACAACTTCTGAATTATTCACGGTGGCTTTCCAGTACTTAGTTATTCACTATGGCTTTACAGTACTTTCTTGCTTTCTACAGCAACCTTAGTGAAGATTTAAAAAAAGAACATTTTTATACACACATATTATGACATGCATAATGTTTTCTCTCCAGCCCCTGAATCATAGGGGTTGCATTTTCAGTGACATATAGCATCCCATGTAAATGAACTGTGGAGTAACAAATTAAAAGGCTTTTATAGAAACCTCTAACTCCTGTTTAGGGCTCCCGTGGTATTAACTAAACTGGCTACATCTCAGATAATTACAAGTTCCCCCAGTGAACGTGGAGGTGTGCATTGTTGACTAACAACAGATACAGCGAGCCGTGTGATTTATTATCAAGGCAAAGCCATAAAGGGTGTCTGTGATCAATGATGCTCTTTCTGTGCACTGCCCAGCAGAATGTAAGAAAGGCCATTTAAAAAATGGTGGCATTTTTTCTTCCCTGAAGCAGTTCTTCCTGGTTGAGAACTCCTTAACCCTGTCACTTCTCCTTAGCACATACTCACGATATCATAAATAAAACCCAACCAGATATGCACACCTAGTCATACAGTAACTTAAGGGTCGTGAAACATTGTATTGCATTTGTAGCCTTATAATTAATACATGTATTGACACCTGCCTATGGGCTATGCTGTTGTCCTGTTAAAACCATGAAAAATGGCCCTTGGCATGAAGCGGATCATAATCTAATATATGATTCTTTCTTTGGCGTATGACACTATTTCCTAAAATGACAAAATGGTGTAAATTTGACCTAACGCTTATTGAGTATCTACTATGTGTCAGCTAGTGGTTAGACTCTGGGACTCAAAAATTAATGTCCTGGTCTCTAGATGCTCAGGATCTAGTGAAAGACAGAGAAAACTACATAAATAACACTGCTAGATGACAGGGGTACGTTATCTGATCTCTGAACAATATATTACTGAGGTAGGAGGAAAGAGGTAAACATTCTGAGTAGAGCTGGTGGAAAGACAACTGAGATAAGGTGGTATATGAGCAAAGGCAAGACTTAGATCTGCTATAAAAGGGCTTTCCGGGTAAATTAACATTGTTTTCTATATATTCAAAAAGATAAAACTGGCAAAAAATAGTTTATGAAAGGCTAGAAATCAACCACAATTATTGCTGTTTTTTTAAATATATTTTATTGATTTTTTTTACAGAGAGGAAGAGAGAGGGGTAGAGAATTAGAAACATCTATGAGAGACATTGATCAACTGCCTCTTGTATGCCCCCTACTGGGGGTGTTCCCGCAACCAAGGTACATGCCCTTGACCTGGGACCTTTTCAGTCCACAGGCAGACACTCTGTCCACTGAGCCAAACCGGTTTCGGCCACAATTATTGTTTTGATGCCTGTTTGAAAGAATGACAAAGAGCTAAAATTACAAGACAAAAAGGATAATTATTATTTCCATGATGCTTACAGTCCAACTGGAGAGTGAGAGCCTCCATTTTGCAGCATCAGATTTGTTAAATACAGTTTGTTGTAATGACAAGAACTTAGATTTTTGAAGCCCAATGATTGAACCTAATCTAACTTTTTAAAAGATTTTTGTGAATATAAAGAACATATTTACAATTGCTTTACAAATTCTAAAACTTTAAAGAAAGGAATGGCAATGATCTGACATAAGAGATGCATACGTACTAAGTAGTGCATAAAGCCATTTACAACACAGCTGACTTCCTAGCGACCCAAAGGGCTGCATTGAACAGAGAAGACAAGACCGGCCTTTTGGCAAAATGCTATCAGTAATAGTGCTGCCTCTTTGCAAGGCAATGACGCTATTTTTCATCCACTAGTGCACCTTATTTTTGGCAGCTGCCAATCAAGAATGTCAAAGAGTGTATTGCGATCACTGATTAAGGTTGAGTATCCATGCAGGAGTCTTTGCCTCTCATATTGGAAGGCCCACTCAACTCTGTCTCCGTCACCAGTGGGAGAAGTTAGGAGGGACCTGCGAACACATCAGCAGTGGAAACCATAGCAGCAGTCAGAGCACTAATGGCCAAGCATCCCACGCTTTTCTAGATGGCGGGGTAGAAACACATGTCATTATGGACATGAACCACAGGCTTTAAATGGTGGTTGTAATGTTCTGTGATATGTCCCCATTTGATGACCCCAGGCTGAGCAGGGCTGACCAATAAACCCCCTGAACTGTGGGATTACAAAAGGATGGGTGACTCCATCTTGAAGCCAACCTTACGTATGTCAAAGTCAAGTTCTTCTGCAGTCAGGGTTGTATTCCAAATAAACCCCTCATATATATCTCTGTGTGTATAATATTAGATTTTGCTTTTATTTTTTATATGAATCACATTATATAATGTCCGTGCCCTTCAACCTTCACAAAACTCTGAAAAGTCTATGAGCATAGTATTTGATTTCTTGGTCTCTTCCCATAATTTTCCATGACTTCTCATGTTTCTGATTCTTTAAGAATTTGGATACTTATTGTTATAAATATGGCCTTTCTCAGTTACCTAAATGTTCACATCTCTGCCTTTGGACAAATAGATCCCAAGTGTTAACTTAACTTTAAAGTACTAATTATGATAACCATTGGCATCTACTTTAATTTGATCTCTTATTGAGTGGATATAGTGCATGTGGGAAAGTATATCAAATCAATACCACCAGTACTCCAAGTAGTACACCAGTACTACAAGTCATAGTCTTGGAAAGAGTTGGGGCATGAGAAGTGGACTGTTCTCTCAAATTTACAGTAGGTTCTAACTTCTTGAAAAATTGCTAAGATATCGATTTCTAAACATTAGAATTTCTCCAAATTGATCCACTAGTATCAAAGAAGAAGAATAAAATGAGAACGAGATGGGCACATACGATTCATCTTTCCAATTGTTAATACTAGAAGCCAGGTGACGATTATTTCAAACTTCATCTAGGTGCCTTTCCCGGGAGTTTAAAATGACTCAGATTTCCAATAAATTCTAATTACATGTGTGCACAGCAGAAGGTCTCTGAGACCTAACAAAAGTCTCTGTGTGCCTGTTAGGAGATTCTGCATTTTCTCATTTTCCGTGATTGTGGATGCATTTTAAATACGAAGGGATTAAGAAGCTTTAAAAATGATTGTCCAGGCCTGACCCGCATAGCTGAATAAAAAGTGTTCATGTGAGAAAAGGAAGCTTGAATTAGAAGTGAGGTAATTAGAAGTGAAGATACGGTAGAACTAATAAAGAGATAAGAAAGGAAGATTTAGTTCCACCAGCAGGCAGAGGCTTAATAAGTTTGCCATACTATCTCATTGATCAACTGGGTGCCCACAAAAGTCTATCAGTATTGTGGTATAAAATAGGAAAGAAAACCAGCACTTGATTCAATCCAATAAAATGGGGCCAGTGACCAATGAACCGCGACAGCGGAAACCACATTTTAAAATTAATTAATTAACTGCGTGCCTTTTCAATGACCCCCAGTGTCTTTCTTATTACTCGCATGGCCCTTTACATCCGAGCTCTTGATAGTTTTTCACAGTTTTCATAATGAGTGTGTCGGCCTTGATTAATTTGCACACCGAGGACTCAATACGCAAAGCTCTAGAAAAGCAATAGCTATTCTGTGATGTGGCTCCTTGTGCATGAGGTCCTAGGACTATAATTCCTTTAGACTGGACATAATATTTTAGCATCTATTCCTTTCCAGAGCTGAGTATAATTTTCTTCTCCGGTAAGAACTGGATGGTCTTGGCTTTATCAAGTGGATATAGTGCATGCGGGAAAGTATATCAAATCAATACCACCACTACTCCAGAAACATCTCATTCTCTCTCACCGAAATACTTTTTCTGTCACTCTTCTGTTCCAAGCTACTCAGAGAGCCTCATAGCAAGCCCTTTTCTTTGTCACAGTGGTATACATTTCATTTTTAGTTAAAATTTTATTTTCAAAGACCTTGATCAACAAGTGTTTTTCTAAAAAAATACTTGCATGCCTCTCAAGGGTTTGTGTGTGTGCTGGAAGTACCAGGGTTCTTTTTTTGTTTGTTTTTTGACTCCCATTCAAATAGAATTCCATGTCAATTTGGATGGATGCTTTATGATTCTGTTTTCAGTGAGTGGAAATGAGTGACTGAAATGTTGATGCAAAAATAAGCATTCAAAAACCTTCTACCCCTCCTGGTTGATTCAACAGTGCTGAAAAGGCCATCCCTGCCAGGGTCTGGCCTAGTGTGCCCTCCCCCTCAGGCGACTTGTCTTCTAGAATGGAGTACAGGTGGCAGGCCCTGCCTGGTTTCTTACACAAACAGTAAGACAGCAAGGAGACAACACCTGGGACGTGTCTTTTGAGATTTCCAACTCAAAAGAAGTCTGTAAGTGAAAACCATCCTTGTTATTATACATGAAAATATCCAAGATACCGAGGAGGTGTTCTAGAATGCAGATCATTTTCCCAAATACGGCCGTGTGCCCTCTCCTGCCCACCACCCACAACCAAAGAGGAAAGTCTCCTTTGAACCAGCGAAGCCAGTGTGAGGGGAAAACTCCTTAAATGTCTGTGCTTCGGATATTATATGATTGCAGAAGTGAATAGATTTCCCCAAGCGGCTGTATATAAACGAACATTTGCTTTGACAGGTGGGTCAATATGCTCCATGCTGTCCAACTCACATGCAGCGCGGAATGGAACCAGAGAGCAGGCGATTGCCGTGGACAGGGATCTATAATTACAATGTATTTACGGAGTGTGGACCTGGGAGCTCCATTAAGTTACTACGTAATTAAAAGGCAATTCGTTCCTTACTGAAGCAGCTCCTTTTCTCAGAGTCTGTGGTAAATTATTTTAACAGTGAAAGGAATTCCAATATCTCCTAAGAGTCGGTAATGGATAACCACTCATGGACAACCTCAACATCAATGGGTACAGGTTACTTTTGTTAACCATTCATCAGGGTTCAGTTAATTTCCATTTTATTTCGTTTTCATTACTTCAGACAAATAACAGGGTGCTCTTTCCGGTGGCCACACACTTAGAATCGGACAGCACCGTGGAGAGCTGAGCATATGGGTGTAATTGATGCAGCCCCGCCTCCATTTGTTCGTTTTGATGAACTTGTTTGTGAAAATGCCAGGCTTATAGGATATGCTTCAGAGAGCCCAGCTCCCTGGGAAAAGCAGAAATGCAAATCGTCAGCTTTGTTCTGTGTTTAAATAAGCAAATGTTACAGAAAGAAATTGTCGATAGAGACAGAAGGACGTTCAGTGTAGTTATCCAGCCATCATTTTCTACTGTTGTGTTCACATCGGTTACTTTAGCTATAAGGCAGGGAGGGCTATCTGGTTAACCGTGTTTCAAGGTGCTTATGACAAAGGGCAATGCGTTTCAATGGGCGACGCTTAAATAGTCCAAATTTCAAGTCGCCCTGGAAAATATTAGGGGAAACAAATGGCTGCAGCAGAAATTTGCAATTCAAAATAGCTCCATTTTCTCTTCTGTGCTGAGAACTGTTTGCTTCAGTTCGGAATAAAAGAACCCCCCGAACCTCACGCTGGGAACACCTATTGCCTCAGATTGAGATATACTTTTAATTGTCATATGAAATCACTGCTCTTCTCCGTGCAGGTTTATCAGTGCTTCTCAGGGGGCAGTTAATGTTTTAGAACATTTCGCATTTAATCATAATTACCTGGACCTTTCTCAACACTCTTTTTTGCAATTCTGGCTGTTAAGTTCCGAAAAGTAATGAAGTGTTTACTTTTTTTTTTTTTTTTTTTTTACTTTTGAAAAAATTAGATTTATTGAGGTATTTATGGGGTATTATTTCTTTTTGTGTTTCTTCCCTCTTCCTTGGGCCTTCGGTAAATTGAGTACAGGAGTATAGCGAGATGAGATTTCCTCCTGGGGACTCCTTTTCTTCAGTTAAGTTTCAAGATTTGCATTGTTTATTTTCTCACCAAAACATATTGAAAATGTCGTATGCAGATATTGCTGCAATGCGCCAAGTCAGCTGAATGGGTGGTGAGTTCAGCCACCTGAAAGACACACAGAAATGAATGTCAAGATGGGAAAAAAATGATTGAGGATAATTTTGCAATCCCCCAAAAGAGAACCACAGAGAATTCTGCATGTGAGGTGGGATTATTTCCCAGGCATCTTCCAGGATTCATCCTGTGATGAAAATAGGTTTGTCAGGTACAAAGAAACTTCGGAAGGGAGGAAAAGAAGTGCTGTGGAAATAGAGGAGAGAATTTTTTTGTCGAAATTCTTGTAAAGGAAATTGGAAAGGTAAAAATAAAGATAACCGGGTGTTACAAAACATATATTGGGCTTGAACACAAAATTACTTGATTACTTTTCTTTTTAAATATGTTTTTGTATTGATTTCAGAGAGAGGAAGGGAGAAGTAGAAACAGAAACACAAATGGTAAGAGAGAATCATCAGTAGGCTGACTCCTGCACAATCCGTACTGGGGTTATAACCTGCAACCTGAACCTTGCCCTGACCATGGGTCAATGCTCAACTCCTGATGGGCTGATCACTATTCTAAATTAACAGGTTGTTTGGGATTTATGAGGATTTAGCCTGAGTACATTTTAAGGGAAAGACACCCTCAGTTTCTCCCAACACAGACACACAGTGGTTGCACACACATGCACAGACACACACTCTTTTTTTTTTTTTTACCAGAATATCATTTATATTCAGAAGAGTGACTTAAAGAGTGTGAGGAAATAACACAGTTACATTTTTATTTTCTCTAGGATTAGGCTCTAATGAGGACATAAAAAAAATAAATCACTAATGAGTGCCTCATAGGGATTATTTTAGACTTAATCTATGTACATATTTTTTTTCTCTCCTAGAATTCCCCATGCCTCTCCCTCTCCCACCCCCTTTTCCACTATTCTCCTTCTATTGCCTCAGAAGAGGGATAGAAGTTAGAAAATCTGTAGAGCTCTCCTGGCTTTGTTTCTATAAACCAAACCCTTGTGGAAACAGAGCTTGCGGAAGGATGGGGAGAAACACGGAGTAAATTAATCTTGTCATCTTAGGAAAGAAATAGGTTTCCTTAGCCTCGCAGGCAGATAGAGGGAAGTAAAGAAAGAGGATACCTTGGTGTATAGAAGAAAAAGCTGCTCTTCCCCTTTCTCACATAAAGGCCTTACAAAGCTGATTAGTGACAGAAGGTAGACGGCACCACAGCAGGCCTACCCGTGATTCCACGGTCACGGGGACACAGCAGAGCTAGAGAGAACACTATTCTATATAATGTCAGAATAAAGCTCAGAACTTGCACTGCTATAGGTGGACAAGGGATTTGTACAGTAGAGCAGAGTTTTCATTTCTCCTTCACCTGGTACAAGACATACAAGACAACAGCCATGACCATTGGCACAGCATACATGAGCACGGTATATGGTCTGTGCATTCATGAAAATGAGTGGTCCTCTGTGCACCTGCTTGGGAGTGATCCTCAGTGTCTCCTTTCCTTCACACCGTGGATTGCTGCTAATTAGCATGATGTCATTCGGAAAGCATTTAACACAGCTCTGTAGAACATGACGATGATTTAGCATCTATGTTATGACAACAATCGGGAGAGTTAACTCAGCCCCCGGTTCTGACAGTGAATATAGATCGCTGTATTTTCCATGTAAGAGTGAACCGAATTGCATCTTCATCATCAGTGGGGTTGGAAGAGAACATCTTTGTTAGATAAATAGGGGCATACCATGTCTGAGAGGCTGTGTTGACTTAGTCCAAGCAATAGTCTTTATTCGAACAGTTATGGTCATAAATATCAGTAAAGTTTATAGTAATTGTTAGTTATTTAAAAACAATACACTGATTTTTGTACAAGTTGTATGTATTTTTTTAAGTAGTGTTTTGTTTTTTAATATATTTTATTGATTTTTTTTTACAAAGAGAAAGGGAGAGGGATAGAAAGTCAGAAACATTGATGAGAGAGAGACATTAATCAGCCGCCTCCTGCACACCACCCCCCTATGGGGATGTGCCCGCAACCAGGATACATGCCCTGGACCGGAATCGAACCAGGGACCTTTCAGTCCGCAGGCTGATGCTCTATCCACTGAGCCAAACCAGCCTCGGCAATTTTTTTAAAAAAATTGTAAGGGTGGCAATAATATCCACAAAAGATTTGGGGCTGCTCTAATTCATATTTCTCTTTCGGTCAAGAGGGGGACATTTTTAGGGGCTTAAATTTGCACTGAGTCCTATGTGCCATAATAATTATTAGTCTGTAGATCATGGAACCAATGAGAGGACCCTTAGCAGCCACTAAGAAAATCAGTTCTAATGATACCCCCACCAATATCAACCATGTCCTAAAAACTGGTTGAAGGCACTAGAGACAAAGCAGGAAGGATTTTGAGGAATATGATTCTTACAGGAACAAGTACACTAGGTAAATTCCATATTCATCTGGCTTTTCCTCTGAGGTCACTTTTCCGTTCACCACAGCATGGAGAATACAGTTCAAGAGACGTGGAGCCACCATAGAAAGTGGAAATAGGGGTCCGGGTGTCTTTAAGGAGAGGAAATCCAAAAGGAAGGGGGGATTTTCAGTTCCAGTCTTGCCAAGTCGGGGTGTGTGTAAAGGTTGCACGTTTTCAGTCAAAGCTCCCAAAGGGATATTCCCTAGGAATAAGAGCAAAACTAAACAGACCAGTTCTTACAATGTATAAAAAGCCACCCTATTTAAGATGAAGTTACTCTATGGGAAGGAAGTCTGATTGCTGATGTGAAGGGAACCATGGAACACTCCAATTAGTAATTATAAAATGTAAAAAAGCTATTTTATAACAAAATACAATATACATTATTATTTTTTTAACTTTATTATTAAAAGTATTACAGATGTCTTTTTCTCCATTGACTCCTTCTACTCTGCCCCAGCCCCTACTCTGTCCTTCACTCCCCTCCCCTTGCCCCAAGCCTTCATCACACTATTGTCTGTATCCATGGGTTATGCATATATGCATATTAGTTCGGGTTAATCTCTTCCCACCCACCCACCTTCCCCTGCCTTCCCTCTGAGATTCATCATTCTATTTCATACATTATTAAAACCCCATTGAATGAATGTAGAGCCCGGGCAGAGCAGAAAACAGGATTAGTGAATTAATTACCCATCAATAGGCAAACATTTAAATTGAAGCAGAGAGAGGAATAAAATAGAATAGATTAGTGTAAAGATATGTGTGGCATGGTCAAATCAAATATATATAATTGGAGACCCATAAAAGGAGAGAGAATTAGGAAAAAGAAACCTCCGAAGAGATAATGACTTCGAATTGTCCCAAGTTGATAAAAGAATTTAACCCACACATTCCAGAACAGTGAAAACTAAGTAGGAGAAATGCAAAGAAAACCACACTTAGACAGTATAATCAGATTGCTGAAAATCAAGGTTAAAGAAAATACTTTAAATCAGCTGGAAAAAGTAGATACTAGTAAAACTGATGTCTGTCTGTCTCTTCATCAGAAAGTATAGAACCCAGAAAACAATAAAATGACACTGTTTTAGGCACTGAAAGAGGTGAGGTGGGTATGGGGGAGGGAAACATTCCTGTCTTGAACTCTAAAACTAGTGAACATACTTTTCAAAAGTGAAAACAAAATAAAGACCTTTTTCAGACAAACAAAAGCTGAGAGAATTTATTACCAGAAGATTACAGGCAAACTCTAAAGGAAGTCTTTTAGGCTGACTAAAAATAATTTCAGGTAGAAGCTTTGAAATACATGAGAATGAAGGATTAAAGGCAGGATAAAATGGGGTAAATATGAAAGATACACACTGCACAAAAAATAAGCATATCCTGCATGACATGAAAAGGAAATTACATGATGACAAAACACAGGAGGGGTTAAATGGAGTTAAACATAGAAAAGTTTCTGGCATTATTGCAGACGTGGTAAAATAGGCTCAATTTAGGTAGACAAGATAATAACACAAGGATGCGCATCAGGTCTACTAGAGAACAATCTAAAAATCTAATAAAAATACTATTCTATTCTAATTTTTTTTTCTGGATACTAGGAATACATCCTTGAACAAGACTCTACTCTATTGAGAAGATAAACAATTTAAAAAAATGAATATATAATGTTAAATTGATGAGTGCTACAAATAAAAATCGGTTTTAAAAATTGCTACTATTACTTGACCATCTTGTAAATTTAGCACTTGAGCTAAAAGCACAACAGGCCTCACGGATTTTTTTTTTCTTATAACAATCCAACAAAAGAGCCATAATACGTGCATTTTGTACATGAATGAAATGATTTTTTAGAAATGGCTTTATTTAAAACTAAAAATAACTTACATATGCAAGTTTTTAACATGCTTTTTTTTAAAAACATCAAAGCAGAAGCATTTTCTATTTGATTTTCAGTTTTTTTTTATGTAAGACCTACGTATTTTATTTATTTTACTTTATTTTTTTTATTGTGTTACATGTATACCTATCTCCCCTTGCCCCCCTCCCTCACAGGAATATCCCAGCCCCCCCAGTGTCTATGTTCATTGGTTATGCTTATATGCATAGATACAAGTCCTTTGATTGATCTCTTATCTATCCTACCTCTCCTTAATCTTCCTGCTATAATATCACAGTCTTTTTGATGCTTTACTGCCTCTGTATCTTTCCTTTTGTTCATCAGTTTATAATGTTCTTTATTATCCACAAATGAGTGAGATCATATGATGCTTCTCCTTCATTGACTGGCTAATTTCACTAAGCATAAGGCTCTCCAGTTCCAACCAGGTTGCTGCAAATGGTAAGAGTTCCTTTTTAATGGCAGCATAGAATTCCATTGTGTAGATGTACCACAGTTTTCTGATCCACTCATCTGCTGACGGGCACCTAGGCTGTTTCCAAATTGTAGCTATGGTGAATTGTGCTGCTATGAACATAGGGGTGCATAAATCCTTTCTGATTGGTGTTTGTGATTTCTTAGGATAAATTCCTAAGAGTGGGATTGCTGGGTCAAATGGGAGTTCCATTTTTAGTTTTTTAAGAAAACTCCATACTGTTCTCCACAGTGGCTGCACCAGTCTGCATTCCCACCAACAGTGCACAAGGGTTCCTTTTTCTCCGCATCCTCACCAACACTTGTTGTTTGCTGATTTGTTGATGATTGCCATTCTGACAGATGTAAGATGGTATCGCATTGTCGTTTTGATTTGCATCTCTCAGATAATCAGTGACATTAAACATGTTTTCATGTGTCTCTTGGCCTTCCTTCTGTCATCTTTCGAAAAGGTTCTATTTAGGTCTGTTGACCATATTTTTTATTGGATCATTTATCTTCCTTTTATTAAGTTGCATAAGGATACAGGACTTAAACATTAGAAGGGAAACCATAAAAATATTAGAAGAATCTACAGGCAGCACAATCTCAGACATATGCCAAAAGAACTTCTTCACTGATACTGCTCCAAAGGCAATGGAAGCTAAAGAAAAAATAAACAAATGGGACTACATCAAAATAAAAAGCTTTTGTACAGCAAAAGAAACCATCAACACAACAACAAGAAAGACCACTGTATGGGAGAACATATTTGCAAATGTTATCACTGATAAAGGTTTAATCCAACATCTACAGCCAACTGATTTTCAGTTGTTTTTAATATTTAAACTTTTCCTTTTTTTTCTCTCTCTTTTCTGGATGTCTCCTGTATCTTCTCTGATCAACATTTGTCCACAGATTGTTCTTAAAAACTTTTCTTAACTTTTTTTTTTATTTTTTTAAACAGTTTTATTAAGATACTAGAATTCCGGTGCATGACATTTGTTCATTACTAGGCCTGGCCAGCAATCAGGGCCAATCGGGGCCTTCTGGCTTCTGGCTGGGACTTTCCTTTGTTCCATGCCGCCCCCTGGTGGTCAGTATACATCATAGCAAGCTAGAGGACTCCTGGTCTCCCAGTCAAACTCCCAGAGGGACACTTTGCATATCAGCCTTTTGTATGTATAGATATTTCATATACCATGCAATTCACACATTTAAAATGTACAATTGAAAAATTTTGCATATGTTACATTTGTGATGTTTAAAAAATTGTGGCCAAATATATTTAACATCAAATTTGTTACTTTTACCTTTCGAAAGCACATAATTCTGTGGCATTAGTTACACTCACAATGTTGGTGATCCTTGCCAACTATGGTCCATCATGTTAGTGGAATCAAACAGACAATATTTTTCCTTTTGTGCTTTATTTCACTTACCAAATTTTACAAAGTTAACCCATGTTATAATAGGTATCAGTGTTTTATTCCTTTTTTAAAGCTGAATAACATCCCATTGCATGGATATACCACATTTTGTTTATTTGGTCACTCATCTAGAGACACGTGGGCTGTTTCTACCTTCCACTATCATGAATAATACTGCAGTGAACATCAGCATGCTTGTATCTTATTCTCTTCCTTCAGTTCCTTTGAGAATTTCAGGTTGATGATTTATGTGTTTTTCTTCCTGTGATTTCCTATCTCATCCCCATTTCCTTTGGGTTTCCATTGTTCCTGATGAGATATCAGCCTTCATATTTATTCATCCTCAAGATGTGATATTTGCCTGCCTGCTTTGAAGATCTGTCTTTTCTTTAATGAACTTTAATGAGATAAATTTACATAATTTATTTCAATTTTAAGGTAAGCAATGCAATAAGTGCAATGATTTTTTAGTAGAATATATAGTAAAACAATCATCACATACGGCTAGTTAAAAGCTACCTCCTCATATAACTATCATTTGCTATTTTTTCAGAGAACATTTGAGACTTACTCTTTGAGCAACTTGCAAGTGTACAATGCAATATTGTTAACTAGAGTCCCCACAGGCTTAAATTTTCTGCTGTGTCACCAGCCCTCTCTGCATATCATACTTGATGGCATTGTGCTTTCTTCATCTATGATTCAGCAGAACAGTAGCCTCTATGGGTTGATGCATTCAGGCTTTGTTACTAAAACTAAAACTGCTTTGGCTCACACAGTAGTGGACATCATGAAAACCATGCCGGAAGTGGGCTCTCAGCTCAAGGGGCCAAACCAGCTGTGGGTAAAAGGTGATGGGACAGTGAGAATGTCTAAGTAGGGCTTGGGAGGCAGGCTATATTAAGTAAATGGAGGAATGCATGTACAGATTGCTTCGACTGAGGTGTATTGTATTGATACAGTCAATATACACAATGGGCACATGCCACTCACAGTCCAGGGGTTATTTAATTATAGTCTTATATCAACTCTATTTTCCTTTAAAGGAACAAGTGCAAAAGAATTGGAACAAAGTAAAACAGGTGCTGTTTTCATCATTATTATGTGTTGAGCTTTTTTTGTCTTTATGAGTATTGACAGAAGAAAATACATCAAATGGCACCTTTGATAAGTGGATCTATGGCAAAGACGCTTTAAGACATCTGTGCTCACCTACGCGATGCTGTGTTCAAACAGAACTTTTTGTGAAGAGTTCTTTTAAAGACACACATTGCATCTTCTTGAAGCACTATCTTTTTCACTGTGACAGCGTTATGCTGTAGCTTACTGAACCAGAGAAGCGCTTTTTCAATGTGGTAATTTGTTGGATTTTTATTCACTGTGTTTTTTTTCTTTTAATACTTTTTTGAGCATTTTTAACTTTTTAAAATTTTTTTGTTATTTGTTTTGGTGTACAACAAAATTGAGAGGAAGGTACAGTGATTTTCCATAAACTCTATACCCCTCCACATGACTAGACTTCCCATTATGGACATCACTCAAAGTTTACAATTTACCTTAGAATTCTTAATGGGTTTGGACAAATATATAATTAATAACATCACTCTAATAACATATGGAATATTTTTAATGCTTTAAATATCCTATTCACTCTGACTTTCTCTTTCTCTGTCCCCCTGAGGTCACTGATCTTTTTCTGTGTTTTTTTAGCTTGATGTAATTTACACATGAAATTATCAAATATTTAAACTGTACAATGTGATGATTTGATATTGCAAAAGGATCTACCCCCATCAAGTTAATAAATCTATCACTTCACATATTTACCTATTTTATTTTAATTTATTAAGAACATTTAAGTTTATTCTCTTAGCAAATTTCAATTATACAATGTAGTGTTATCAACTATGGTCACTACTTTACATAAGATCCTCACATTTTATTCATCTTATAACTGAAAGTTTGGTATCATTTTACCAATCTCTTCCTGTTTCCCTTACGTCCCCAAACTGTTTTCCTACTGTTTTATGAGTTGGACTTTAAAAAAAATTCCACATATGTTATTCTATGCAGTAATTGTCTGACCTTTTTCACTTAGTGTAATGCCCTCCAGGTTTATTCACCTTGTTGCAAACAGGATTTCTTTCACTTTAATGCCAAATAATATTCCTTTGCATATATGTACCACATTTTCTTCATGTCTTTATTTGCCAATAGAAACTTAAGTTGTCTCCATAAGAATGCTGCAATAATCATGGATGTGCACATATCTCTTAGATGATAATTTTGCTCCTTTGGATATATACCCTTGGGGGAATTGCTAGGTCATATGATCATATGATAGTTTTGTTTTAATTTCTTATGGGAATCTACATTTTTTCCATAATGGCCATAGCAGTGAACTTGAGTTCCTTTTACTTTCCATTCTCTTCATTATTTTCCCTATTTTTTTTTTTTATCATAGATATCCTGACAGGTATAAAGTAATACCTCATTGTGGTTTTGATCTGCATTTCCTGATTTAGTGACATTGCACAACTTTACATGTATCTACTGGCCAATTGGATGCGTTCAGATCCTTTGTCTTTTTAAATTGGGTTATGGTTCTTTTGCTATTGTGTTGTATGAGTTCCTAGTATATCTTACATATTAACTCATTATTAGGTATGTGGTTTGCAAATGGTTCTCCCCTTCTGTAGGTTGTCTTTTCATTTCATTGATGTGCAGAAGCTTCTAAGTTTGATGCAGTCCTATTTGCTTAATTTTGCTTTTGTTGGCTTTGATTTTGGTATTAAATCCAAAAAAGTCACTATTAATATCAAGGAGCTATCTAGTTCTAGGTTTTATATTCAAGTTAATCCATTTTGAGTTGATTTTTGTGTACGGTATGTACTATGGTCATTTTATTTTTCTGCATGTGGCTGTCAAGTTTCCCCATCATTGCTTATTGAAGAGGCTGTTCTTTCCCCAGTGTATAAATTAATTGAATACCTTTGCATAAACTGATTTCTGGGCTCTCTGCTCGGTTTCATTGACTTATGATCTATGTATCTATTATACCAATGCCATAGTGTTTTGACTACTATCTCACTGTAATATAGTTTGATCAAGTAGTGTGATGCCTATAGATTTGTTCATTATCAATATTGCTTTGGTTATTCAGGTTATGTTGTGGTTTCATGCAGTTTAGTATTTTTCTTCCTGAGTTCTGTGAAAAACGCCATTGAAACTTTGATAGGTATTGTATTGAATCTACAGATCTCTTTAGTATGTATATTTTAATAACTTATTTAATTAACACATATTTTCCATTTATTTGCATCTTTATCAATTTTTCTCATCAACACCTTAGTTTTTAGTGTATAAATCTTACATCTCATTGATTAAATGTATTCTTAAGTATAAGAACATTTTCTTTACATTAGTATAAAAATAAGTTATTGGTGATATATAAACATTACTTGCACTTCCATACATTATTATACATTTTGTAACTTTACCAAATTTGTGTAGTTCTACATTTTTGAAGTCTTTAGTGTTTTTTTACATATATGTCATATCAAAATAGAGACCATTTTATTTTTATTTTTTTTGCAATTTTATGTCTGTCTTTTTCCAAAAAAAGGGCAAGAGTGTATCTCCTTTTGTTCCTGATCTTAGAAGAAATACATTCAGATGGAAAGGTGAAAGTTTATGATATTAGGTTAGCTCAGAGCTTGTCATAAATGACCTTTGTATGGGGAAGTGTGTCACCTCTATTATTAGCTAGTTGGCAGTTCTTATCATAAAAAGTTGAATTTTGCAAAATGCTTTTTCTATAAGTATTGAGATGATCATATCATTTTTATCTCATTTTGTTAAAGTGACATATCACAGTAATTAGTTTTGTGAGTTGCACCACCCTATATCTCTGAAATAAATCCCATTTGATTATAGTGTTTCATCATCGTAATGTACTGTTGAATTCAATTTACTAATATTATTTTTATATACATCAGTAATTGGCATGCCATTTTCTTTTCATGTAGTGTTCTCATTTGGTTTGGTTTTGGTATCACAGTAATGCTGTTCATATAAAATGAGTTTTGAAGTTTTTCATCCTCTTCAAATTTTTTAGAAGAGTGTGAAAAATTGCTATTGGTACTTTAAATATGTAGTAGAATTTACCAGTGAAGCCATCTGGCCCTGTACTTTTTGTTGGGAGCCTTTTGATTACCACTTCAACCATCCTACTAGGAACTGGTCTATTCAGATTTTCTATGGCTTCATTATTCCATGTTGGCAAGTTTGTATATATTTATTCTTTCTTCTGGATTTTTCATTTTCTTGGCATAAAATGGTTCCTGGTAGTCTCCTCTGATGCTTATTTGTGTGGTATCAGTTGTAATAGTCTCCTCTTTCATTTATAAAGTTGTTTGCGTCCTCTTTCTTTGTTTCGTGTTATTTAGCTTCATTTTTATTTTTGCATCTGGATTTCTAGATATTTCAGTATCATTGGCTAACGGGACTATCTTTTCTATTCCTTTAACCAAAAATCACACTATGCTGACTATAATAGCTTTATAGTGAGTCAAATTCAGGTAGAGTCAGCCCTCCGATTTTGTTTCCCTTTTTATTAATGGGTGGTAAGATGTATTGCATCTGGGCTAGGAACTTAAGGAAACTATATTTTGATGATGATAAACAATGTGTTTCTTCAAGTATAGTTTACTCAACCTGAAGCTATAGAAATCCATCTTTAAATGTCTGCCAACCTTTAAAGGTAGTGCCTGTCAGTGTACTTACTTGATATCACAAAACCACACTATGTGGGAATTTTAATGTGTCCAATCCTGTTGGGACTGGACATTAAGTCTGTTTGTTCCAAAGAGACACTCCTCCTGAGTTCTGCTTGAGATGAAGACTTCTAATTTGAATATATAGACCGCCTTATAATAATCTTTCCTTCTTCTAACATTTGCAAGTCAAATTTATCCTGGCATTTAAATTAATTTCAGGAACATGCATGTAATCTCTCTGATGTTTCTTTCTTCACCATCGTCCATGCTTTTTTAAAAATTGATTACAATAGAGATTAAATATTTTCTTAATGAAAACAATTTGAGGTTAGAAATGAGGAGAGACATTTAAACCAGGTGATTATAGATTATGTTACTGATCTCAAGTTTTCCTATTAACCTTTGATTGCATGAACAATAGATGGATTGAAGCATGAATAGATTAATAGAAACATCCAAGAAACTAGCATTGGCTGTCATGTTGACATTTTTAGTAATTTATATACAGAACTCCACACAATGACTAGCACATGGAAATTATTAAACATTAGTTTTTTTCTCTGATTTTTTTCTTATTTACTCCTTACCATTAATACTAATAAGTATTATCTTGATCTTTTTAGTATAAGAAACTGAGGCATAGAGTGTGGAAGCTTGGCAAGTCATGTATCTGATGACTCAAACTCAATTTATCTAAAGAACACATACACGCATACTTCATCAATAGTACTTTTATTACTACAAAGTCACATGCTGACTTTATAATAACTGGGAAAGAAGTAATTATGAGCTCATGGATGCAAGCAATTTTCAGTATTTTCTGTCAATAGTAACATTCTTCTGCTAGTTAAATATGTGTATTACAATATATTATAGTATTTTTTTTTTCATTTCAAGGCACAGATACTTGTGGTACAATTTAAAATTGTTTTTGCTGTTAGAAATCTGTTTAGTCATAAAAGGAATAAAAAATAATATAAAGGCTACATGGGCATCATGTCCTTCCCTACAGGGCTAACCACTATTTTGAGCATGTGTTTTTATTATTCCCTTACTTAAGAGCATAGTTATAAAAGAGACAAGTATGCCCATATTAAATAATTTTTACTTTTTATTACTTTTAAACTTTATATAAATGGTGGTAGACATTATATCCTACTATGACTTCATTTTATCAAGCAACACACTTGTTACAATTTATTTGACTTGATACTTGTCACTTATACTCAGTTTATTCTATCCCAGCGCTGTATCAGGATATGCCTCAATTTATTACACATTCTCCATTTGGTAGATATTGGGTTGGTGTTTAGATATTGCTCTTTAAAACAATGCAGCTGCAGACATTTTTCACGTCTTCTGATGCAAGAGTTTCTCCAGAGTGTAAATCCCTAGGAGCAGAGACAATGATAGGTAAAATACATGTATTCTCAACTTTACAGAATAATAAATTGTAAGAATTTATATTTCCCCCATAGTATTTATCTGTACCATGTCTCTGTTGAGAGGTTATTAATAATCAATTCAATACCTATGTTACATATCTTGCTGTATAAAATAAAGATTCACTCAGGAAACAGAAAAAAAAAATATTGGGAGAAGAGGTATCTGAGGGTTCATGCTAAGTAAAAAAAAAAACTGAACAAAGCGGAAAATTCAGAGAAAACAGATCAAAAGCCTTTGAGAGCATGAAAAATCTATTGGGATCTAGGGGATCATTCAGAACTGGGCCCTGGTCTGAAGCTCTCACTGGCTTTGTTCTAAATAGTAAGACCCAGACCCAAAAGATATTCAGGAAATATTTAAATTTTATACATCTTGTTCAACCACTAGTCACATATTTATACCATTCGTTTAGATTTCAATTGGCCAAAGGTCCTGACAGCCTCCTTTATAAACTAGCTTATAGCTCTAAATACTGAAACCCAGACTATCAGGTATCCTGTTCCAACATGACTTTGCTGCCAATAAAATTCCATATTATTCTTCTATTGAATTTTGATCCTACCTCTTAACTTTACATTCTTTGCTGGAATCTTTCTCCACATGCCTTTGGCCTCATCATCAGGGCTCTTGAATTGTTTGCTCAACATGGAGTATTGCCCATGTCTACCCTCCACCTTGTGAATGTCAGTGCTTCCATTGTTACATATTTACGTGTGTTAGATTCATTTAATTGATACTTACCGTGGGAAAAAAGGGGTGTTCCTGGCATGATGTTACCTTTCCTAACTGTATCTGTACCCTGTAACTTTGGAGAAAATCTCACCTGTAAGTGCTGGTAGAATTTCATGCCACTGGGACCAGTTGGAGGTAAAGCTACTTCACTTTCTTTATATTCAGGCAAAATAAGGTTTTGCATATTTACCGTACTCTGGGGCCAGCCCACTATGCGTGATCTTATTTTTAGACGTAAGTTAAAGATACATGGGATAAAAAGTACATCAAAAAAGACTAATCACTAAGGAAAAGCTTTTTCTTTTTTACAACTTCCTTTACTTGACTCTGAATAGTCAAGTAAAGTGGATGCTGGGCTTTAACTTTCTTATACCAACTTCAGGTGAAATCTGTCTATATACTTCCACTTATTGAGGGGAAATGAACAACTTAGGTTTGATTCCCTCTTGAAGAAAAAAAAATGTTACACTTTATTAATGTAGTTTTAGTCACACAATAGGGGGCTGCTCAGTCTTTGTTTAGTTGTGAATAGCCAGTACCAACATCCTAAGGTTCCTTTCAAATACTTTTGTTCCTCACTCAATTTTCTTTGGCATTTATTAAAATGGAGTCTTAGGCAAAAAAAATATATATATAAACTGCATAGATAAAAGCTTCTAGGTGAGCCTATAATAAAGGCTGAACACAAATTTTAAGTAGGATAGAAAAACTTTTCAATGAGTTATTAAACTTAGTTTAAATCCAAACACAAGGTCTGCATTACTGCACAGGTTTTCAAACTTATTTCTGCTGCGTCTACTTTTGCTTTATTGATCTTACTACTCAGGCCCTATAAAGCTCATATAGTGTTCAGACTAAACCTACTCACTGACGTCTTCAAATGCCTTGGGTTTTACTGTTTAACACTAAAATCATTGCATGCACCAGTGTGGGAACATCTTTCCACGTCCTGTGTGGTTCAGGGTTTGGATTCTAAAGGAGGCCGCATGTAAACGAAGAGACTAGAAAATATTAATTTGGTGAAGGCTCCTGCCTGGCCCCCCAATATCCTCTAGTGGAAAGGACTACCACTTGCTCTGGCCTTTTTCTCCCTTTTATTAAGGCTTTGGGACACACCCATAGCTTTTAGGCAGGAAATTCCAAGAACAGAAATTTACATCAAACAGGTAGAGGTTCCTTTAGCTAACAATGTTTCAAGTAAACAGTGAATAATTAACTCTGACCTTTTAGAGCAATTAAGGTTGACCAGCCTTCTGGTCTCCTGTTCTTAGTGAGACAATGTTTGGTTTCCGGCATCTCCCCTGTTTTCTTTCCTCTAAAAAATCTTGCATCTGCAGACTAGAAATAAACATTAAGAACAAAAAATAAGACAAGCAACAATGGTTATGCTAAGAGGTAAATGAATAAGTCTGTAGTAAGTTTCTTTCTGGGCCAACAGTCCTTTGAGTCCCATTTTCAATGTCCAACAGTTTTTTGAGTGTACATGTTAGCAATGATATTTCAGTTCTTGATGGTGGACAAACGGTGGCAATGCAGGTCTGACCCTCTCTGGTTTGGTCCTGGGCAACCTGCATCGATGCACAGCTACTGACTGTTAGGATGGCAAGGTGTCGTCAGCATCTTCCATCTCTGGACTGCTTCTCCTCTCGTCTTCATAGCTGGAGCATTCTCTGTTGTAGGCATTCACATGGTCTTAGAGCTGTTTTTCTGAAAATATATAAACATTCTCCACCAAAAGTTAGTAAAGGAATTTTTTCTATAAATTTGACATTGGATCCTTTTTATTTTTGCCCAAATGATTTTCCTTTGGCTTATTTTAATACTATGTATGTTTTTCATGGGTGTCTTGCTGGTAAGTAAAAAAAAAAATTTTCTAGATGTAATTTGCTTACATAATATTACTCCCCTATCCCTCTTTAATTTAATTAGGAGGCTTTTGGAAAAATTTTTACAATGCAAATATGACTGCTTTATGTTTATTGCATGTTAAGTAATTTTACCGTGCAATGAACTACCAATAGAAATTTTAGTTAATACTTTAGGAACAACTTTTTTCTAGTACTTAAGTGAATTATTTCTATTTAAATTCACTTATTTTAATTAGCCAATTTAAATTTATTTGAAAACTTATCACCTAAAGACAATTTGTTTATCCTGTAAATATTAGTGGAAAGGATTATTTGCATTCTTGAGTAGGCCCTGAGCATTCCTGGTATTAGGCTGGATTTAGGGCAGCTGTCGGCCAATCTCTGATCGGAGGTGCACCAAATCTTTGTCACTTTTGTCCTAAGCTGGGCGTGGGAAGTGAAGCAGCCATGGGGCAGGAGACCTCCCACAGAAGGGGCGAAGGTTCAAGCCCCTGCAGTGCTCGGGGGGTGAGGATCTGTGCCTCACCTCTATTAATCCCCAAGTTCTCTCCTGATGGCCCCTCTGTGACTGTGCCTGTCTTAGGCTGTTCCTTCCCTGAGTAATCTTACCCGTCTCTGGCTAACCAGCCAAGCAGGCTGATGTGAGGTTCAGTTCCATCTCCTTGGTAGCCGATGCCCTTATGGCCTCCACACCCAGTACCTGCATTGGGATCCCCTCGTCTGGCAGGGTCCCAGCACTGATCACATATCTTGGGGAACCCAGGTTTCTTCTCCAGGGAGGGCCCAGCTCACACCACTGGGTGAGAGACAGATTCATGGTACCAGCCAACACGAAGCTTCAACCTCAGCATAAACAGAAAGCTCAGGCGACAGCTGTGGGAGGGTCCCTCTTGGTAAAAAGAGCAAGAAAAGCCAATATAGAATGCTCAAGTGCCTTCTCACTGCCTTAATTCCTTTCATGATCTTTTTAAAATTGCTACCAAATATTCAAAGAATTAGATTGTAAGTTTGTTTGGATATTTGTCAAAAATTATAATGACATTGTAGAATAATATCATGTAAGGATATTCTTTGTTCTAGGCCATGGCAATTCAATTTCAAACTGGCTATCAATTTCTTTTTGTATAGACCAGGTCTTAGTTACTTTATTAGAGTACTTAATCAAATTGCTTACAAAGACATTGGCCTTTTATTTAGCTGAAAACCTTGATTTTTTATTTAAAAAACTAATGTATTAATTAAAAAGCTAATGTATTAAAGTAGGTATCTTCATTTAAAAGGCAAAGTAAATTTAGTAAATGTTTATGTCTGATTCACAAGCCACAAATGTTGTCCCGCTTCTAGCTTAAGAATACAGGCGGCTTTTTGTCATTTAAAATATCAGTGAGAATTATTAAGTATAAAGTTTTCCATGCAATTTCAAGTATATTAGATCAGTTAAATTTTAAAAGATTTCCTTTAAGAAGAGGAACAAATTTCTTGTATTACTCCGGGCCCATAGAGTTTTCCAAGAATCATCTCTGTTAAAGCCTTGCAATTTTAACATTGAAAAAACCATCAAATATATATATTCATATATGATTTAAAGATTAAACTTTTTTATATCTTAAGATAATTATAAAGATATAATTGATATTAAAGTTTTTCAGTTGAAAATCACAGAATTCTTTTTAATTAGACCAATAAACAACATATTTTGAATTCCTAATTAGAGAAATTTTATTTTCTCCTAATTTAATATGCATTTAGCTGAAAACCTTGATTAATAACAAAATCTTCTCTTTTTGGTTCCTTTATGCCATTTTCCTTAAAAATATAAAGACCAGTTCTGGGTTTTTCTTTCTGCAGCTTTTGCGGAGAGATTCCAGCTTAAAACCCTGTCTAATATGTCCAAAAAGGTGGACAATTGCACGCATTTCTTTTTAAGCCGGGCTTCTCTCCTCATGAGTACAGAAATTCCAGACACATTTTTAAATTTGTAAAACTTTTTCATGGTGAGAAAGGAGACTTTCTGTAGTATACTGGGAGAGTGGACTTTCATATTGGATTGCCATGTGTCTCTCCTTTCCCCCACATCCTGCTTACTTCAGGGGAAAGCATCAGTAACAGATCTGGCAGAATTTCTTTTTATGCTTAAAGAAAGATCTTAATTTTTTTTTTCGCTTTCTGAAGTAATAACTAGCACCTAATTTGGCCAAGATTAGCATTTCCCTGCGAATTCTATAATTTTTAAATGAAATCTTCAGTAATTTCATTGCAGGAGAGCAGAGAGCCTTGCTCTCTCCTGCTACCTTTGAATTTCTCCACATCAGAGGAGGTTTCAGCAGTGGAGTTTCACTTCGTTTGCATTTGGAATCTGAAATCTGTACTAAGATTTTAATTTGAACAAGAAACCACATTATTTAAGCTTGCAAACCAAAAGTCTATAATAAAGTTTACTTTATATTTATAACCCAATTCTTCCCCATTAGCCTGGCTGCAAAAGATGTTCCCATGCTACTTACAGATCTAGACTCTGCAGTTAATCCTTGGGCTTTGAGTACACTGAATTCCCCTCACCTTCTCCTGGGTGAATTTTCCTTCCTTTGCTCTTAAGTGAAAAATACCTTCTCCTCCAGACATCCCCTGGTCAGGCGCCAGATGTGGGAGCCCCTTTCCACGTCCCACGTGGTTCAGGGTTCGGGTTCTGAAGGAGGCCGAAGGCAAAGGAAAAGAGACTAGAGAATATTAATTTGGCTATACTAGGGGGCCAGGCGGGAGCCTTCCACCAGTGTAAAGGACTACCACTTGCTCTGGCCTTTTTCTCCCTTTTATTAAGACTTTGGGACACACCCTAGCCTTTAGGCAGGAAATAACAAAAACAGAAAATAACATGAAACAACCAGGTAGAGGCTGCTTCAGCTAACAATGTTTTCAACTAAACAGGGAGTGATTAGTTCTGACCTTTCAGAGCAGTTAAGGTTGACCAGCCTTCTGGTCTCGTTTTTAGTGAGACAATGTTTGGTTTCTGGCACACCAGCTGCTGCTTCCCACCATTATCATACATATGTACACACACAGATTATGTCTCTATTAAAGCAGTTTTTCATTAGTCATCATTTAGTTCCATTTTTTTATCCTCCTACCTGGAGGACCCCTCCCCTTAGTAAGGAAATGTAAAAGTATGGCTCTTGGAGGGATGGGGTGGGGGACATGTGTATGGAGTGGGAAAGATATTGGAAATGTCACTATTGTTTTCTCTTTGGAGGTGCCACTAGGGTCAGAAATGTTTCTTAATAAAATGTAACTCTAGCACATAAGGAAAAATGTTCTAAATGACACTGATGCTACCTGTTACTCATTACAGCCAATGTGAATTCTAAGAAACAGGTTATTAAATCCTCAAGTATCTCTTAAATATTAATTAAACAGTTATAGATTTAACAAGAAGTATAGGGACAATTGCACCTGTCTGAATTTTTGACACTGTTTATACTTCCTTTTAGCTGACCAGTAGAAAAATCTCAATTTTTATCCTTCCAGTTCTCTGGAGCAACATTTCTTAAAGTATAGCTTTTGAACCCCGGTATTGTATCATCTAGTACAATTACTAAAAATCCATATGAAATCAGAACCTGCATTTAATCTGTGTTCCTCACTCATGATTATTTTATAGAGTAACATTGGTAAAGCAGTTATCTAGAGCAAATAAAAAGCCATACTTGTTTTATTCTGAATGTCAGATAACACTATTAAATCATCTTTAGGATTTGGCAGTGCTCTCAATTCTGCCATTGATTTGCTTGTATAATGTTGACCAGGCACCCTAAAAGGACCATAGGAATTGAACCTAGTCCTTCAAGGCCTCATTCTATCCCTTATTAGCTTAGTAAGAGAACAAGCTAGATACAGAAACTATCCCAGTCTCAGCTGCTCAATTTGAAAATGGGATGAAAAGAGGCCTCAGAGATGAACCAACTAATCTATTATAGTAAAGAAAACATGTAAGTAAAAACATATGTTTAATTCAACTTATTTTTTTCTTAAAATCTAGTTTTTCTCTAAAGTGGAAAGCTAGGCACAAGAAACATTATGGGTACTGTGCAAAACTGTTTAATGAAGACTAACTTTCACAGCCAATTCTATAAAATAGCCCAGAATGTCTCTATACCGCCTCCTATTGCTGAAAATATAGTACGCAATAATTATGCTAATTGTGACAGTTAAAGGATGATACAATTTAAATTTTTTGGGAAAATATGTATGCAAATCTGCATGGCTACCTTGAACTGCATATGACCCTTTTAATGATATAACAATATTAACACAATTTCATTTATATATATAGGGTGGGACAAAGATAAGTTCATAATTGTTCATACGAAAAACAGTTCAAGAATGAACTGTAAGCCTACTTTTGTCCCACCCTGTGTGTTGTAATTTCAAGAAAATATAATTTTAACTGAGCAGATTTTTAAAATGAAACTGGCATAGTAGATGCTCAATGTACACTGTACAGTTAAAGGACACTATTTTTCAGTGTGTAAAGAAAGTAATGTGGAGTAACTGGTCAAGAAAACATACATTTCTCTTCTTCAATGTCTAGCAATATTCATGGTTTCTAAAGTTTAGCTTCATTCCATGTAACAATTTTAACAGATTTTTTTCAAAACTCTTTGAACTATTTGCATCAATGTTAATTCACGTGTCTTTGACTTGCTGTTAAAGGGCTGGACTACTATGAGCAAAAGCAGAAGATAATTTATTACCTCCTGATACAAGATCCTAAAAGGGAAGCATCTTTACATCTATGTCTCAGGAAGAGCAGATCTTGGCTGCGACATGGATGGTTCACAAGAGAATCTGTGATATGTTGCAAAATATGTTAGTGCTAATGCATTTCTTTAAAAAACACTATCTGTGACTACCTCATTCTCACATTTTATGATATGCTTTATATATGAAGGAAATTCTTAAGTCAGGCAAATATTAGACTTATGTTGTATATAGTTCTACAGTAAACATGTGAATATTATGTGGCTTAACAAAAATGGTTGCAAATCACTAACAATTCCTTTTTTTTTTTTTTGTCTTCTGCAAAGGCAGAAGAGAATTTAGTGATTAAACCTGGGTTATGTTCTTTTTCTGAGAAATTATCTACTGTCCCTTAGTAATATCAAAAGCTACTTGATTTTGGTATATTTCTATTTCCTTCTGGGACCCTAACTGATGCTAAATAATTAGAAGGAAACTATTAAAAATTTTAAAGACTCAGGGATATGACTAATTAGAACACAACAAATAGTTTCGCACCAAGGGAGCAGTAATAAACGTAAGCCAATACCATCCCTTGGGAGGAAGAGAAGGGAACTACATATATACTATGCCAAGAGTCTTTAGAAAATGTTGATCCATGAAAAATAGGTCATCTACATAAGGACCAATAAATACTGAGTGCAAACAAAAAACTACAATTTTTTCCCGTCTTCCAGTCCTGACAGTGGCCAAACTCAGCCAAAAGCCTGAGTGACCCAGTATAGCAGGCAGAGGTCTGAGAAGAAAAGGGAAAATAAACAAGAAACACATTACTTTCTTCTATGTGAAGCCAAAATAAAATGAGCAAAATCTGATTCTTCCAGGTGACTTTGCCAACCACCAATTTCTATATGCTCAGAGAGATGTGAGCAGAAACATCACGCTGAGAAAACCTGGAGCTAACATAATACCTACTTCAAATAGATCTGTGACATGCTTTTTATAGAGATGAATCTCGGTAAGTGAAACTTTTGAATATTTTAACTTTAATCAAGGGAGTGCAGACTAAGCCAGCTTTGTTATTTCTGCATTAAAACCTGGATGGGCGTAGCCCTTGCCTTTGATGACTGGGCTGCCTTTGTTGGTGCTAGGAGAAATAGTGAAAGCATCCAATGATATATTACTTTGACAAGTGTGATCCTCTATTTCAATGTGTGTTATGATTTCTGTTCCTAAAAACAAAGGAAGAAAAATTATTAAGCCATTAAAAACCCTTTTGAATATTCATAACAATATGCCCACGCATGAGTAGTTAGAACATGAAGTTACTACCAGATAAAAGTTACAAATGAATCATTTTTCTTCTTTTAGCCTTCTTTAGTTAACTTTGAGGCAACCGTTAATCTTCATAATTCCTAAATTACTTTTGCTTTGGAGTCTCTACAGTGCATAGACATGAGAAGTTGTCCACACCAAAATTAGTACTTGAACAAATAAAGTGATTTACTTGTTATATATTAATCATGGATTAATGAAGGATAAAAGTACAGTCAGCTCAGTAAGTGCTTGAGAATTTTAATCAGAAACGTGCTTGAGAAACACTTTTTAAGAGATGATAAATTTCCTAAATGCGATGATAGAAGGATATGTTTAAAAATTTAGAATTCTCTGGTTTTATGAAGACTTGGCCAAGAGAAGGTACATCTTCCTGACCGTCATTGGTGATATTTGCAAGACAGATTTTAAAAAGTCTATTTAACCAGTGAAATAAAAATATATGGAAATTTTTAATTATATATATTTAATGTAGATGCAAGTAGGAATATCCAGGTATGGGCAAAAACAATTAAGTGGAAAATATTTGGTAGTTCTAACAATTAAAATACTGGTGTACTAATTATTTTGCATATCTATTTTTAGCATCTAGTTTTAAAAGTGTATTTTTTGAAAAATTGTCAGTGAATTTATTTTCTCCAAATATAGATATATCTTCTTATTCATCAATGGACTATACCCCCTTGACTATAGTAATACTCAGAATATGACAGATCATAAACAGAACTATAAAATATTAGACTGAACAATATATATATACACACTGCAAATACCAAAGGTTATCATTAAAATTGAATGAGTTCATGAACATGATACACTAAGTTATGATACAGAAAAAAGTACATGCTCTATACCATCCATGACTTTTTCCTTTTTCTTGTGGAGAACTCACTAGTATTGGAGGCTTTCATAACTCAAAAACATCCTTTCAGAGCATAGTTTCCTTTGGAACAAATGAAAACTTGGTAGAATTTGATACTTTTCTGAAATATATTAGGTTCCAATAACAACCAAAGCTTAATTACCAAATTTTAAATAGAGGAGTAGAAAAAGATGTCTTGATCTTTGAGGCTACTGACTGATAAATAATCCTCCTATCCTTGAAGAGGCGGTATGATGCTTCATGTCGACTCTGGTGCTAGCTCTCATGTTTAAGGTAGGAGCATCAGGGAAAAGAATAGTGCTCCCTGCATCAATACTCTTTAATCAGGAAACAGAAGTTTTCTCAGAAATCTGTCAAATTTTGCTTAGTTAACATGGATTGTGATTGGACAGTTGTTCATGTTTTAAATCTGAAAATATCAAAGACTACAGGCCCCGTGTATGACATTTGTACATGGATAGGATCCCTGGGCCTTCCTTCATTCTGTGCTACTCCCTGATGGTCAGCACACATTGCGGCAAGCAATTGAACTCTAACATGACACTTTGCATGTTAGCCTTTTACATATAGAGAAGATAGGTGTGATCCATTTGTGTTCTGAGTTTTCAATTATGGAGAATATTAAGTGTGTACCCAAAAGCCATCCTTATCTTCTACTTTTTTCTTCCTAACGGAACCCTTGATTGGTTCAAAAGGCCACAAGAAGTTACTAGGGATGATGAGTCAGTGTGGTATGATCAAGCCAAGATTCCTCCATTCTGGTTCCAACTATTTCAGTAAGTAACATATTAAAATTATCCCTCACTCAGCCTATTAATCCATCTGAAATGAGAAAGATTAGTAGATTTCAAAGTATATTTTTCACTTGTAGATTTCTCCAGAAATATCTAGTGTTCTCCATGGAAATATGATTAAGGGAAAAACTGGAAAAGAGTAATCCACCCTAACAACAGATGAAAAATGTAATTGCTTTGGCTTATTTGTTGAACTTCCATGAATGTTTCATTTGCTATAAAAAGTGTTTTTAAAAACTCTGGGAAAATGCTCTTAAATCTTTTTCATTTATATTATGCTTAATAAGCTGTGTGTAAATATAAATTAGAAGATAATTGAAACTAAATTGCTCTCATCAAATATAAAGCCTATCCTATTCTAATTTTATTTGGTATGAAAACACCCTAGAAAACAATAGAACTGTATCATATACCATTTGGATATGAGTTCCCACTTGGTTTTAGAAACTTGCTCTCATGAATGGATTCTGAGGTTAGACAACTAAGCCCCTTGATGGTGTAATATAACTTTAATTTCCATAGATAGAGGAGAATTGATAGATATCCAAAGAAATTCAGAAGATCCCACAGAGGACATATTAAAATGGTTAAGATGCCAAAGGATACAATTAGAATCTATAAAATTAGGAAAAGAGCTAATAGAAAGAACAAATTTTAAGTGTAGAAATAATGCCTTTAACCTTGAAAAATATTACGGAGGTGATGTAAGTCTGAACTGTTCATAATCATATAATACACCTATAATAGGCAACAAAGGGAAACTGGTATTTTTGACATTACTCTAAAAATACATTAATTTGAAGTCCTTGCTGTTACTAATCACCAAGAAAAACCAGTGATTCAGAAGCTACAAGTCTGACCCAACGATATATAAAAATTCTTATGAATTAAAATAATTTTAAAGCTCTCATTCTGTGCAATTCTCCAAGCCAAGTACAGCAAAGCATGCAAAAAATATATAAGATACAGTATCCACTTTTGTGGATGTTTAAATCAGGTAAGGGGATTAACATAAAAACTGAAATGGAAATACATTTTAAGATATTGGCACCACTCCGTTTCATAGAAGAGATTGCTTAGGTTTTTTGGGTAATTTGCCCAATATTACACAACAAATAAACAGCATCAGGGTAAGGAGATTACCTTTTTTCCCTTAACTTATTGAGGTATTCATGTTTCCTAAAGCCTCATCCCACCACCCAGCATACAACCTTGCTTATTTATTAAAAAAGAAATTGAGAGCTTAGATTAAAACTGTTATCTGAGTTATTTTTTTTCTTTCTGTGGATACGAAGAAAGTAAATAAGTGCCAGAAACCAAACATTGTCTCACTAATAGAAAGATGTGGACAAGAATGCTGGTCAACCTTAATTGCTCTGAAAGGTCAGAGCTAATCACTCACTGTTTAGTTGAAACATTGTTAGCTGAAGCAGCCTCTCCCTGTTTGTCCGATGTAAATTTCTGTTCTTGGAATTTCCTGCCTACAGGTCATGGGTGCATCCCATAGTTTTAATAAAAGGGATAGCAAGACCAAGGAAAGGCAATAGTCTTTCCACTAGGTGAAGGCTACTACCTGGCCCCCCAATATTCCCAACTTAATGCTTTTCTACTCTTTTCACTTGAGTGTGGCCTCCTCCAGAGCCTGAACCACGCTGGATGTGAAAGGTTCCCACAAATAAGTACAGATGAGAGTAAGTCCCACCAGATAATTCTATTGGCCCTGTCACTGAGGTCAGTGACTTTTGACATTCTGGAGATCTTTCTCTTCCTTATGCCTTCACCTCATCCTCTCTTATGACTAATTTACATCAGTGTGAAAATGTGAACACTTGCTCTATTCTCCCTAAATAAATAAAACCCACCAAAATCACTCTACTCTAAGGAAACAACATTCTTCTTTTGCATTCTGGCCACCATTTCGCCTCGATAATCACATTCAATAAAGAAGCACTAACTTTTTTATAACTTTTTTTCTCCTAAACCTCAGATCATAGGTCTGATCCAACAATCCATTCAAAATGGTCTTCTAAGGATACTGCTGCCATTGGACTGCCAAACAAAAAATCTAGAGTTTTCACTTACTTAGACATTACCAACCTGTTGATAATAATTTATTATCTTCCTTCCTGGAGTAACACATTCATCTCTCCACATTCGTCATGTTCTCAAATGTCACTGCTCTCCTGGAATCTGTCCTTCCCTGTCTTCTAAGTTATTTCATGCATACTTGTTTATTTGTAGCACAGTTTCTATAATAATGACTTTATATATTTGGTCCCTTCCTCTCTTAAACCCAAATCCTTAAACATTCCTCATACTTCCCCCCCCCTCTTACAACCTATTCTCTGCCTTAATCTGCAGTACTTCTAGACCTCACTTTTCCTTGTTCCAACTTTTCAGAAGATAACTCTACATAAATACTCTTTGATCATCTCAAACTTTTCATTACAAAAACATCCCTATTATATTCTATTTTCATAAATGTTCCATCAGCTAATAGTGACATGTCCAAGATGGCAACAAAGGTTAGCCTCACTCCACATCACAAGAAGAATAACCAACACTTCATGGTCAATACATCACAGAATCTTAGGAAAGGGGAATGATGGTGAACCACAGAGAGATTATATCAGAAAGGAAAGAGAGGCCATTATATGAGGACCACATTGCCCTTCCCCTAGGCCAGGGGGAGGGGCATTTTTAATAGTGTGAACAATAAATATACAAAAGCTCATTGTAAAAGACATTGAATTTGTGATTACTAGCTGTGGGGAGGAGGATTAGATGAAGATGGTCAAAGGTACAAGCTTTCAGTTATAGAATAAATAAGTGTTAAGAATGTAATGTACAACATAACGGCACATATGCAAATTATTAAGAGTATATTCTTATGAGGAAATAATTATTTTATTTTATATGATGGATGTTAACTATATTGTATTAGTCATTTCATAATATATGTATGTCAAATCATTCTGTGTATATTTAAACTTAGAGTGATGTATTTCAATTATCAATAAAACTAAAAGAAAATTTTAAATGTCTGACCCTACTCATTCTCCCTTTAGCTTAACATATTTGTCTGATGAACAAATACTCATTTAAAACAAAACTGTTGAATAAACCAATGACTTTTTACTCTTTTACTCCTCTCTTCTTGCATTCAGTTGATTTCCAAGACCATTTACAGCTTTTGAGCCTTATATTTTCATTGCCAGATGCTCACTGTCTTTACTGTAATAGCTTTCTACCCGAGTTCATGATCTTCAGTCTCTTTTTTATTTGCCACTGGTTGGTAGCTTAATATAACTGAAGCAAACCTCTGGCCCCATTTTTCTCTAGGCTCAAAATTTTTCTTCAGTTACCATGCCATAGACCCAACTCCCATTTCTAGGTTTCTACTTTCATTATTCAATCTAAGATGAATGGATTATTCTTTTTTTTCTATTGGCTTGATATCCAATTTTTACCATTTTCTGTTATTTCATCATCAATCCAAACAATCTCTACTTTTTAAAGTCCACTTAAAATGCTTGATGAACATTCCCTGATCTTTAGAGTCAGAGGCTCCTTTCTCCTCTATAGTTCAATGGCACATCAAATTTATGACAACACAAAACATATTGCTTTTTCTTTCAATAATATTTTTATCTGTTTTAAGATTATTTAGTGAGCACCTGCTCTGTGTCAGACAATACTATAATTATATTTGACTCAGAATATGGCCACATAAAGTTCACAAGCCAGTGAGAGAGATATTGCAAAGGAAATGTCAAGAGTTCTGTGATGCATGATTGCGTGCAAGAACTAGTGAGAAAACTAAAGGAATACATTTGTGTTGAGACAAAGGTTGAATAAATATAAGTATTACTCTAATGGACTTTGAATTTGTGCAGGCAAAGAATTCATATGCTTTCTTTTTATTTCCTATAGTTAACAGTGTCTAGATCCAAAAATAAAACCCAAATTATTATTTTTTTAATTTCAAATATACACTTATATCAACTGCTAGAGGCTGTCTGGAGAAGGAGGTTGAGACTAACTCTCTCCTAGCCTTCAACTCCTTATTCCCTCATTTTTATTTTAATCTAGACCATCCTTCTCCTTTTATTTTTCTCTAATATATCATTCTAATCTGTTATAGCTTCATATAATTCTGTACTCAACATAGACCTTGGATAATTCAGCACTTCACCTTTTTCCCCTTTCAATTCCCTTTCCACTTTATCCTCTAATCATTTCTGCTCCCCGACTCCAATAAAAGGATATATAATGCCATGTATTTGGCTAACCCCTAACTACATTTACATGTGCATTGCTTATCTAGGGTAACAGTAGAATTTTTAGGACTCTTACAACAATTAAATATAAAGTTTACACCAGTTATGACAAGAAACATGTATGTTTCTATAATGTATAAAGCAACATTCTAGACATCTCCTGAAAGGCATCCTATCTAATAAAATTAATATGCAAATGGCTACGCCTCTGCTACACCCACCAGCCAATCAGAGCGAGTATGCAAATTAACCCAACCAAGAAGGCTACAGTCACAGAGATCAGGAAGGAAGCTTGGGTTGTCCCTAGTGATGGAGGAAGCCAAGCTTTCTCCAAACCCTGGCCAGTGCTTAAGGCAACAGTTTCAATGGCTGCCACCACTGAGTAAGGCTTGGGTTGCCCCTGGTGATGGAGGAAGCCAACCTTTCCCAATTACCAGGGCCTCTGCTTTGGTCATGGGGGGAGGATGGGAAGAGGGGGACACTTGGCCAGCCTGCAAACCACCACAGGATCCTCACTCAGGCCACCCTATACCCCAAGGGAACACCCACCCTGATCCAGGACATCCTTCAGGGCAAACCAGCTGGCCCCCACCTGTACACCAGGCCCCTATCCTATCTAATAAGAGAGTAATATGCAGATGTACCATCACTCCCACACACAAGATGACTGCCCCCATGTGGACACTTCTTGGTGTTCAAATTAGTTGTCTTACAATGTTTAGCTATCATGGAACTGATAAGTCAATATAATGTCAACTCAATTCAAACTATAAATGAGAATATTCCTGGAGTTGGTATATTATGTTAACTTTCAAAGAAACCTGGCTGAAGTGAGATTTCCTGAACTGGAAATTTTCTAGAACATTTGGATCTATATTCTTAAACTATTCTGATTCAGGTTATTCAAGACAAAGTAGTATGTATTTATAATTAGTTATTCCTTGGATTTAAAGTGTGTTGTGATTTTGTCAGACCTTTCCATTTGGTGCTATGAGAGAGAGAGAGATGCTGAGCCAAGAGGATTTTATTTAATCATATACTATTTGTTGTGTTTATTTCCTTTCAATAATAGAGCTCTTCTAATTTTCTAGTAGTTTTCCTCTAGGCTTTGGATAATCTAATACAATTCAACTTACTAGAATTTTATGTGATGCTGCAAAAATACCCTAGAACTTAAATGATTCAATCTTTTCAAACATCACCATAATAATGTTTTTAAACAAGTCTTCTTGTTTTTATAACTTTTTGTTTTACATATTAATACTATTTTCTATTTTTATAACTTAAAGGTAAAAAAAAAACATTTTAACTGGCTGTTTGGTGTTTTAAAGTTATATTTTTAAAAGACACATTCATAGGCAGAGTTACTCTGACCTAAGATATAGGAATTAAAGATGTTAGCTTATTTTGGAAAAGATGATAATATTAAGGAGGAAAATAATTTTAATAAGTACCCATGATCAGTTAATATGTTAAGTCTATATGTTAAATCATATAGATCTTAAAAAAACACCTAAAATAATAAAATGGAGTGTTACTTAAGAACCCACATGAATTGGCCCAAGACTGCTCAGACAACTTGAAAATAATTAGTAAAAACAAAATAAAACACAGTCATTTGATCAATTCTGTAGTACAAACAGCTCTGTCCATTATCTCCTAATGACATTTTGATCATATTAATCATCTCATTTAGTCAATTGAGTTGAATTGCAAGTTCATTTTAAGAACTTTCAAGAACCTGTATTCAGGAGATGAGACTTCTTTACCAGTCATTCTTCAATCTGAATTTCCCCAGGTTTCAGGTATTATAGTATTAAATCATCTACTAGGCATTTAAAGTAATACAATTTACCCAATTTCATGAAAGAGTTATGAAGAATAGCTACATAAAATACAAAATGTTTGTAGATTTTCAGTATAAATATTCAACAGAGGTACAAATATTAAGTGCTAAAAATGGCCTAGTTGTTTGTCAATAGCTCCTGCTCAAATTTAGTCTACTGCCATCATTTAAAAATTAGATTTTATATTCATATCGCACCACTTATCTACAATACTGAAAATTTCCATAACCTTCATTTTTTTCAGCCTTCTAGTGATTTACTTTTTTTATTCATAAGTGAGGAAACTGGGGGAGATTATTTGGCTTTTCACTGAAATAAAGGGTGAGTCTGTGACAGAGCCAGAAATAGACACCATGACTTCATCTCATCCCACCTGGATTCACATCATGAGAACGAACTTTCTGTTTTTAAATACATTTAATGACGTAGTTCCTGGAACTGTTAATTAGTATAATTTTTAAAACTCATCTGGTTTCTTAGCTAGGTAGAAACTTCCCAAATTAGCCATGTTTTGATAAAAAGTTGGGAACTTGGTGGTGGAGTTAGGGCAACTTGAAACAATAACATCTCTGTATAGTTTCCTTCATATTAAGTATGTTCAACATATCCAAGGCAAGACCACATTTATATCAGTGAGAACAAGCAGACATAGAAGATACAGGCAAAATGAATTAAAAACTGAACAAGGGGTCTAGAATCATAATTGGCCTCATTAGTCTTAATGGCATATTTGACCCATATTTAAGAGATTCTACTAACAATGAGTTTATAGGAATGGTGAAGTGCCAGATGTTATCAGAGAAGAGTGACTGCCAACAATAACAACACCCTAGCCTTTATTAAATACAAGTATGAGGAAAGTAATATTTTGTGTGTTTTTTTTTAACTCAACTAGGTAAAACATTGAACTGTTTTAGTTTGTATTTTTTTGAAAGAGAAATCAATTGGTCATATTTTAAGCTAGTACCCAGAGTACAGAAGACCTTTAAATATTATTAAAAATGAAAAATGTTGAACTCAGGGAAGAAAATATTCATGATAATGTTAATATTTTATGGGATATTATATGGAAAAGGCATTAGGTTCACCCCACGTGGTACCAAGGGAAAGAACCAAAAGAGTGGGTAGCAGCTACAATGACACAACATTTCACTCAAAATAAGGACGATATTTGAAATAGAGATGTGCAAAAAAATAGAATGGCTCCAGACAGTGCTAGGGGTGGAAAAGCCTATGATCCATATTTGAGGGGATTTAAGCACCAGATTAATTGTTGACTTAGTTGGAATTTAAGGTTCTTACAAACACAGGGAGTCCATTATTCGTATTGACAAGATGTGCAGTGAAGTAGTAATTTCTACAGGGAATTCAGGACAAAGAAACGGAGAATTGGGAGGACTGAAACTTAAACAGAAGTTAGAGTTTTCATAGACAAAAAGGAACAGGGCAGGAATCCTAAGGACCACCAAGAGAAATATAGAAAGAAGCCTGTGCCTCTAAGAAATTATCAAAAACACAACCCTGAGAGTTAAATATCGGTGCATATTCAGATTGGTATGAAAGCAATAAGACTTGAATGCCAAGAATATTGTTTTAACTTAGACAGTGGTTCCCAACCTTTCTATGGCCACACCCCGCCTAAGAATCTCTAAGACACTGATGCTCCCCATATGACACATAATTAATATTCAAAAAAGTGAACTCTCATTCACATGGAGGAAGCATAAAAGGTCATTAACTTGGTCTAAACAAGATTCCAAAGAACATGCCATCCATGAAAAAGATAAAATAACAAAAAGACAGTTGAAGTGCTAAGGAAAAAATCACTAAGATTATTAAAAAAATAAGAATATAAAGTGATATTAAAAGTAGTTTCAAAATTTATAATAGAGAACTGAAATGCACAAATGTGTCACAATATACACTGAGTGGCCAGATTATGATTTCTGAATGCATATTAATCTGGCCACTCAGTGTATAAATACTGTATATGAGACCTTTAGAATCATAATGAATGCAAAAATGCATTGTTAATTGATTCTTGAATTGCTCTCCTTAAAAATAAAATTGCCCTCAGGTTGAACATGTGTCCCATGTTGAGAACTACTGACTTAGATTTTGGAAACAAAAAAAAATTCAGATTCATATCCTGGTTAGAAATCTCTATTTTGCAAGTAGTCAAATTCATAAAAGTTGAATGGTTACCAGGGAAGAGTGAAGGTAAGATAAAGGAATTTGTTAATGGGTGTAGAGTTTCAGCTTTACAAAAGCAAAGACTGTGTTTCACAACATTGTGAATAAATTTAACATTATTGAACTGTACATTTAAAATGGTTAAGATGGCAGATTTTATATTATGTGATTTTTAGCACAATAAATAAATATTTACATCCCGTATTTACGTTCTCTAAAAATTCAGTGTTCCCTTCTGTAACAACTTTTTACACTTGTTGTAGAAATAAGCGAGTTCTCCTAAGTGAAATCATGACTCTGTTGAGTATCCCATGAATCAAAATACCAAACATCTTTGTATTGTTTTCCATTTTCTCCATCTTCCTAACCTGTTAAGAATTTTTAAAGATCAACATAGGGAGTAGGTACATGAAATTTCCTTTTGTGTGCATGATGGTGGTAAATCTCCATCATGTGTTTCAAAGGCAAAAAAAAAAAAAAAAAAAATTGCAGATAATCAGGAATTCCTCGGGAATCATTTTAAGTTTGCATGGAAAATTGAACACCATATTTTCTCAGGAAGTATTTACAGTTGTTTTCTTCTCCACCATTTACCACATCGTTCTGGCTTCGTTTAAATGTTACCCACAAGAAGTGGCTTGTGTGGAAGAGCCATGCCGCATGAAAAATATAAACCTGACCTTCAAGTGCAGAATCTAGAGATCAAGGCAATCGAGATGGAGGCGATGGTGGCTTTACATCTTCAATGCGATAGGTACTCCAAGTCGGTGTTTTTCAAATTCTGGAGAGCGTTTTATAACCTGCATCTCAAGCGCACCTTCAGAGTTTCTAATTCAGTGGGTGCAAGATGGGGTTGAGATCCCTGAGATTTCCATTTCTAGCACATTCTAGGTGAATGCAGATGCAGGTCGGCATACCACCGTTAGTATTCAATGCTCCAACTCATATACTCACTGGGTAAAAGAGTAAAAAATATCTCACACACTATTAGAAATCTCTCCCATAAAGAAAATTGCATGTGTTTTAAATAGCTTTATAAGACCTGATTATATCTAACTCCTACAAACAAGCATTTTGAAAATTTAAAGGAATACAATATCCATAAAATGAACACGTTTGATGGGTGAAGTTTCTTGGCCATTGAGAAGAAATCTACGAATCCCACATTTCAATAGCAGTCAAGGTCAAAAATCATCCTCTTGCTAAGTTCACTCACCATTAAAATACAAGCTCTGGTCATTCTTTATTGGGAAGGGCCCTCAAGAGAATCTCTACTGGGGATAATAAAGGTCATATAATATACTGAAGATTCTTTTCCAACATTTTAAATCCCTTCTAATGTCATAATACAGATGAATTTAAAAGAAACCCACTTCTTTTAATGGCCACACTCTTTAAGCAAATAAAATCAACGCATTGGTCTTGTCCTCCAGCAGTAAGCTAAGGGATGAAAGAAAAAGTTGCAGCTCATCTAAGTAAGAGATCAAAAATTAAAACCACATGTGACAAGGCTAATTTATCTGAGCCGATGTACATTTTCCCCCTGAATGCCATATCCATTTTCCTAACTACTTTATTCAATTTGCTTCTGTGAAATTTAAAGTTCTTGTTTTAAATTGCTTTTAGTATACATTGCCCCGAATTGTTTACTTCATTCTCTTTGATTCAAAGCTTTTCTTTTTTTATTTCAGGCCTCTTCATTCCTCTACCCATTCTAAATCTTCTCCCTTGGGAAGGTAATTATCATGTCTCTCATAACGGTGTGCTTAAGGTTGTGTCAAGAGTACTCGCATAGTTGTATCATAGTAAATCTAGTCTTCAGAGAAAGAACATTTAAAGTCACTGTGAAATAAACTCAATGTTATCTTAAACTTAAGAGTAAAGGAATGGGAGACGATTAGTGTCTAGACTTGTGGAAAGGTAAATTGTCTTGCATTTCATGACCATGCATTTCATGCCTGTGCAATAAAACTACAATAAATTGCAATAAATAACTTACTTTAATAGATCTGTGGTAGCGAGTTAAGGAGCAAGAAAGAGGGAGAGAGGTAATATTTTCAGGTTTCAGGACAGGTTGTGAATCCAAAATTTATGTATCTTCAAATTTTGAGGACATTAGTGGCTTGAGCAAAACATAGTAAAAGGGAGTATATCTTTTTTTTACACTATTATTGTTTTATGAATTACAGTTTTTGACAGAACTCTCTGTGGGGAGGAAAAGAGCAATACTAGGAGCCTTATACCCAAATAATATAGATCAATCTTGTCAACATCAAAATCCTGTGAGAGGAATTGACTGATATGATGCATGTTTAATACACATGTGTGCGCACGCACGCGCGCGCGCACACACATACACACACACACACACACACACACACACCTCACTCTACTAAGATGAATAAGATGCAGTACAGTATGACTATCTTCGGTTCTTGCAGATGTCAGCAGTAATAAAAGTCAGGTATGGTGACAGAACCTGTCTATTACTTATTAAAAGAAATTCTGCTTTAATACTTTATGTATCTACAATTAAATTTGACTATCAGAAAATTAAACTCAAGATTTTGTAAAAGTCTTCATAAGAGGTGGCCCTGTGTCTGACCATTTCCATACCGAAACACTGTCAGCCGGGACTGAAGGAGGCAGAGTCACTTGTGCCGAGTGCCATGAGGGTGACAACCGATTAAGCCAAAGGGCAGGTCTGCCCTGCCAGGCCTTTGGGTTGACATTCTCACCTGGGAAGCCTATAGGGCAGAGCATTGAACCAAAGAGGATTATTCTTAAGCCTTAAGTTCTAATAGAATTTTCTTTGCCAAGTTTTAGATTTGGGATCTGTCACCCCTACTTTCTTATTTCTCCTTGTTGGAGTGGGGATATCTATCCTATGCCTGTCTCAGGTTATATTTCTACTGTTTAAGCCATTCCAGCTCATCTACACTCTACTGTAATGACAGCCTGAGCAGATTAAGACAGCTAGTCTCCACTACAGTTTCTGCATTCAAATTGAGTGCTACACATTTGTTTTGCAAGACTATGTATTTTTCTGTTGTTTGATGATGCTATTTTACTCTTAGCTGAAATCAGAGACATATTCCTTAATAGCATATCATTAATTTAAAACATGTTTCAAAAGTGTGTTCAGTATATAATGACTTAAAATTCCTGAAAATATATATCTGTATATACATAAAAAATAAAAAATCTGGAAATACTGAGTAGTTGTTTTACGCTGTTGAGCTTGTGAATATTTTTTTTCTATTGATTCATCACATTTTCTATGTTTTCTTACATTGATCATGTAATATTGTGTCATTTGAAAAGTAAATATAGAATGAGCTGGGGGAAATAAAGAAGTGTTAATGAAAACAATGCTGTCATGTCAGTTCACATTTGGAAAATTTTCTCCTTAATTTAAGAGTAACTAACAGAAAAATAAGAAATTTGTGTGTTTTTTGTTGCTAATTTTATATTCATCCAGTGATCTCATTCACCATTAAAAATTAATAATTAAATCTAAAGTCTACAAATCTGACAGTACATATTGGGTGTTAAGAAAGTGTTAAAATTGGCTGGAAATATTTATTTTATAATCATGAAATTATGTGTTTACATATTAAATAATTGTCCTTTTCAAATCAGTTTATTAAAGCAGTGTTTTAGTATTTTTTTTTATTTTCTTCTTAAAATAACTCCTGCATTCTTGGCACTACTAAAAATGTGGTAGTCCTAACAGGTTTCGCTCAGTGGATAGAGCGTCAGCCCACAGACCAAAGGGTCCTGGGTTTGATTTCAGTCAAGACAAGTTCCTTGCAAGCCCCTCCCTGGGCCCTGGTCTGGGCTTTTGCAGGAGGCCACAATAATGTGTTTCTCTCAGTCTTTCTCTCTTTCCTCCATTCTCCATAAAAAAATCAATGGAAAAATATATTGGATGGGCATTGACAATAACAACAACAAATTGGTAAAATTAGAATTCTATTTTCTAGATAAATTGTCAATTTTTTCTATTCCTCTCTTTCTATTTCCCCCCATTGTTCCTCCCCTTTTTTCTTCCTTCCTTCCTTCCTTCCTTCCCTTTTTTTTCTTCCTTCTTTTCTCTCTCTCTCTCTCTCTCTCTTTCTTTCCCTCTCTCTCTCTCTTTCCTCTTTCATCCAATAACTACCAATTCTACACCAAATACTATTATGGGCTCTGAAGATCTAGAGTTGAATAAACTTTCATCTCCAAGTATAACAGGCAAGTTCTTGATGTAGTACAATGTGTTCTGTTGATGGCTGAGACAGAGGTATGCATAGGCCCTGAGAAAGGTCGTGGAGACACTGAGAACCTCTAAAAAACCAGAAGAGCAAAAGCTCATAGCTTCCAACTGGCTTTGAAAAAAGTATATATTAAAAACACTTTCAGAGACAGAAGCATCAATCTGACAGTCAAACCTCAGAGGAAAGGAAAGGGAGGATGGGGGTAAGGGGAAGAGATCAACTAAATGACTTGTATGCATGCATATAAGCCTAATCAATGGACACGACACCAGGGGGAGGGATGGTGAGAGCAATGAAGGGGGTGTTGAAGGGCAATAGGGGAATAAGGATACATGTGTAATACCTTAATAAAAAAAAAACTCAAGTAGTTTATCTCCATTCTTTCTCTTATAGATTTATATTTCAATTATGATTATTTTTCATCTCAAGTTCTCTTTTGTTAGGGAGAGACAAAGAACAGCTATTTTATATCAAGCAATGCTTATTATACATTCATTACTTATGTTTCAGGGCTTTTTCTGTTTACTTTTAAAAGGATGAAAGAACCACTATAGAAGCTGAAAGACTTAATTCAGTCACAATTAGGACAATAGTGGCAGAATCACATTTCTTTCACAGTCCAGGCTACTTACATGCAAGTTGAGGTAGCTTTTAGCTGGTAAGACATTTCTAAGTATCAAAATGACTTTGAGTATTAGCATTCAAATCAAGCTCCATTAAGAGAGACATAAAAATAAAGTTTCCCACTGTACTTTTAAACGACTTATGATGAAGCTGATTGATCTCCTACATTAGGCAGAGAAAACTAAAATCCCCCAAGGAAACACTTAACATGAATAAAAAACCGGAGATTATTAATACACCATGTCTGTGAGGCCTGCATATTTTATTTCTTTCATACTTCATGTAATGATTATTGAAAACACAGTGCCTTCACACACATTGAAGGAAAACTCCCTTCTGACTTTATTGAGTGAAGTGTGCAAGATGACAAATGCGTTTAGCCTTTAAATGAACTCAACTCATCAGAAGTGATGGGCACTTTACAGCTACTGATAGGCAGAAGTTGGGAATTTGGGGAGGTCGGAGCACGTTTGAATATTTTATCAGAAGCTAATGCGATCTATTTGATTCAGTGTTATGGGGTTGAAAGTCTCACAGGAACAGGAATTAGCACATTCAGCAACAGCGTAATAATATAGAAGTTAACATTTGTTGGGCAGATGAATTTTTGGTGTCAAACATAAAAATAGGATTTTTTTCCCCTGTAACCTACTGTAGAGACCCGCGAGGAACCATAAATCTGAAATATTGTGAATTTTGAAAATTGAACGTCAAAGATTAATTACCTCTAAGAGAACAGCAAAGAACTTTTGCATGATTCACACTGACAGGGAGATTATCCCCTGTAATTTGAAAGGGGGGTTGGGGGGTGATTTTTATATGTAGAGGTGAAAAAAATCCTAAAACAAAGTTATCACATTTGATATACACATTTTACAAGATAAATATCTTTTGAAAGACTAAACATAGCAATAGAAATAGATAGATGACAGATAGATACATAGGTAGATAGATAGAAAGATAGATATGGATAGATACAGAGATGAGCCTAAGATATAGAAAATTCAATCAATTCAGGTTTGATCCTTAAAATATATCCATTCAATAGTTTCTCTTTAATACCACCTTCCACACTACCAACTATCTCAATGTGTAAACCAGCAGAAGTCCCACTCAGGCAAATTCCTGGAACACGCATTCCTCTCAGCATCTCAGTGCCCCATATATCCCCAAGGACTATGAATTAACCGAAATGTGGAAGGGAATAGGCTATGAAATATGAAGTTGAGCTCAATTCCCATCAGGAAAATTTATTCTCCACAGTAACTCCATCCACGATATTGATTATGCTCCAGGGATGAGGGAAAGTTTGACATAATGCCACCACATTTCTTAGTTCATCCCCAAATGTTTATTGTGACATCCTGATCTGAGCTTTCAGGGATTTCTGAGGATCCTGGACCCAAGTCTTAATTAACTCATAAGGAATACATGGGAGCCACCAGAGAAAGGCGATCGATTCCTGCACCCCACAGATAGTGTGAAGCACGCATTTCATTCAGCAAATGCGCTGTGTTTTGAAAATTCACTTAACCCAAGTAGAGAGCTAAGTGGGAGAGGGAATTGGGATAGGAGGGAAAACAGTTTTGGTTTTGTAACTGCTCAGGAATGAATTTCTAGGGTTTGGGTGGGGAAACACATGAAAGAAAAATTAGAAGTTAGAAGAAGAAAACTGGTGGAGTGATTAAGAGCTTAGTTTTGGAGGAATGAACCCTGAGTTTATTGGCCGCTTCTATTCTTTTCATTTGGGTACATCCCTGTCAGAAACCAAACATTGTTCTTACTAAATGGATGTAAACAGGAGGCCAGAAGGCTGGTCAACCTTAACTGCTCTGAAAGGTCAGAGCTAATCACTCACTGTTTAGTTGAAACATTGTTGGCTGAAGCAACCTCTACCTGTTTGTTTCATGTTAATTTCTGTTTTTGTAATTTCCTGCCTAAAGGCTAGGGGTGTGTCCCAAAGCCTTAATAAAAGGGAGAAAAAGGCCAGAGCAAGTGGCAGTCCTTTCCACTAGAGGAAGGCTCCTGCTCCGCCCCCCAATATTGCCAAATTAATATTTTCTAGTCTCTCATTTCATTTGCGTGTGGTCTCCTTCAGAACCCGAACCCTGAACCGGGAACCCTGAACCACACGGGATGTGGAAAGAAGTTCCCACACATCCCATAACCGTTTTAAACATCAGGATTTTATTTTTCATCTATATACTTGGCATATGTATAGTATCTTTATTCATCATTATTGTGATGAAATAACAATAGTAATAATAAAATTATACTACAGCACTTAATAATTATGCATTTACCAGTCCCTGACAAATATTATGATCTGTAACATCATTATTTTTAGTTGGATGCTGCTCTGATTTTTACATCAGCTCTACTTTTCTCTTTGCAGTACTGGTTAGAAGAGTTTCCCTAAATCTCCAGATCTCTGTTTCTCATCTCAGAAGTGGCAGGGATTGGCCAATTAGTCTCCAAGGCCTCATCGAACTCTAACAATCTATGACTTGTCTACTTTTACAGAGTACACTTCTGAGAGCAACCAACTAGAAACATATATTCACATGAAATTCCAAAATGTGACACTTTATGTGGGGCTTAGAAATGGAAAAAAAGTACCAAGAAGATAATTACAGAGAGAACATTACAATAGAGAGGGCCCATAAAAATGTCTGCCTACTTTCAAATTTGGTTTTCCTACATATGCATTTCCCATAGACTGCCCCAAATGCAATTTAGGCAGACACCGTATTGGAATCAGAAAGTTTAATGTTTTATGAATTTTTGTTTCTAAATGACATATGCTTTTCTGCAAAATCAGAAAATAAATTTGTTCAGTGCATGGAGTGAAGTAGTACTGATGTAATTGGGTATGGCTGGCGAAATATGTTCGGTTTTAGTTGATGACACTTAATAAATCTCCTGTCAGGAATAAATTGAGTATTCATGGAAGTTTCAATGTACCTATGAACACAGACTAGCAAAGAAATCTGAGAGCTTGATTATATTTTCTTTTATGGATTCAAAAGCATTGTGAAAACTGACTCCAATATAGATGGAGCCCATATTTTATAAGACAACTTCTCTTTTAAGATGAGAAAGGAGCCCATTGGAACTCTGGGTATGCGTGAGCTAATCCTATATAATAAAGAGCTAATATGCTAATTAGGAACAATCTTCCAGAACAACCAGTGGGCAAGGCTGCAAGGGCTAAGCCCCTGGCATGAATTTTGTGCATTGGACCTCTAGTGTGTAATATTATGCCACAGAAAGTTACCACTGAGTCTCATTTCCTTTGTTTCTCATATTAAACCTAGTTTGAGAAATTTGTGATTGGAATAAAAGATACTGCTGCCCAAGAGATGGGAGGAGCATTAAGGTCTATAAACCTATTGGCTGCAACTAACAGCACTGACTGGATCAAGAAGTTGGCATTCCACTTGAAATATCACATTTTTTAATCTTACAAAATGCACTACAGCTTAGAAGAGAGGTCTAAATACAATCTCAACTCTTCTGATGCCGTGATCCTTTAATACAGTTCCTCATGTTGTTGTGACCCCAACCATGTAAATAATGTAAATACTGTATCTCTGTTTTCTGATCGTCTTAGGTGACCCTGCTAGCGATTCTCAACCTGTGGGTCATGACAGCTGTTGTAGAGCCTAAGACCATCGGAATTCATTAACAGCAGCAAAATTACAGTTATAAAGTAGTAACAAAAATAATTTTATGGTTGGTTCACCACAACATGAGGAACTGTATTAAAGGGTCATTTCATTGGAAAGGTTAGAACCGCTGGTCTAAAATGTGAATTAATGTCTAGCCTTTCTTCCCCAAATTGACAGAAATCCCAATGCATTTGGTTAGGTTACATTTATTTTATATATTTCTGCTTTGATCTTTATTGCTATGTCTTAATGAGTTCATGCTTTTATTTGTTGTCTCTTGTTACCATTTTTGGATAAAAGTCTATCTGATATGAGCACCTTTTGGTTTTCACGTATACAGAATATCTGTACTCATCCCTTTACCTTGAGTCTATTGTAATAGTTATCAAAGCGGTTTTGTTTTTTGATCTGGCCGGCTACTCTGTGTCTTTTGATTGAATAATTTAATCCATCTTTATTTAGTAATAGAGGCCCAGTAAACAAAATTTGTGCATGGGGGGTGTGTGTACTCAGCCTGTCCTGAACCCTCTCCAATCTGGGAAATCTCTTTCACAATCTGGGAACAATAACTCCTCACCACTTGCTTGTCTGCCTGCTTAATTGCCCCTAATCGCTTCTTCCAGCTAGCCTGATCACCCCCTAGTCCCCTAACCATTCCCCTGCTGGCCTGATTGATGCTTAACTGCTCCCCTGCTGGCCTATTCACCCCCAACTGCCCTCCCCTGCTGGCCATCTTGTGGCAGCCATCTTGTGATGATGTGAGGGTGGCCATCGCTGTCAAAATATCATGGTGTAACACGTTACTCTTTGTGGTGATGCTGTGTAAATAAGCCCACTGTATTTTCACTTGTTTCAAATTATAGTGCATATAAGTATTGTAGTAGACTATACAATCTAGGTTTAAGTACATTTTGTGATGTTTGAGCAATGACAAAAGTGCCTAATGACACATTTTCTAGAAGGAATTCCCATCATTTAGCAGCCCATGACTATATTAAACTGTTTTAGGATCATCAATAGAAAACACTCTCTGATGCATAATTAAGAGGACCTTGCTGAGGATAACAATCTCCAATTTTAATCTCAACTTCCTATAACTCATCCTGAAACAGAATCTAATTTCAGTACAAGAGTACCTCAGCATCCTATGGTTACCTGAATAGGGTCCAATTTGGTGAAAGAAAGGACAGTCATGTTATCTCAGTGTCCAACATACGTCATGAAGAAATGTATGACTATGTAAGACCTTTGTTGTATTTCTGACTTAAGAAAGAAAAGAGGTATGTGGTGGTGGGGGGGGCAGGGAGAAAAAATGGAAGAGAAAGAAAGAAAACCTATTTGCATAGATTCAGGTGAAGCATTTGACAAGATGTAAAATAGAAGTTTAAAAGAAGAAATGGATGTATTTTTAATATCAGCTGTTGCATAGATGTATCTCGACTTGGGTTCTAAAGTGAAGCCTGAGGCAAAGTTATACATACATTCAAGTATTTTCTTTTCCTACTTGGTGGTGTAAGGGGGGACAGGAGAAGATTTGATACCATGGACCAGGGGGAAGGCACAGAGATGTTAACATTGGGAAGATGGAAAATCATGGAGATTCTTTATAAATGAATTTCCCTCACTGTATCCCTTTGAGATTAAAAAAAATCGCATAGTAATTTACCTTACAAAAAATGTGGGAATTTTGATATATTGAGTGCCCCATAGGGAAACTTGGGAATTTTCTTTTTTGGTGGATAGCACAATTTTTACTCTCTGCCCAACCTAAATTGCAACACAACTTCACTCTTCTAAAAGTCTGAACAACTTTAAAAGTATGTTTATGTTACTTTTGGAATTTTTCAACCAGCAAAGCTTCCCAATAACATCTGCATTAATAATACTTCATAGTAAGCATCCTTCATATTATTATTCCATTTGATGCTTTGTGAATGCATCTTTTGTTGTCAGGAAATTTGGGCTTCGGTTTTTATGAAACAATAAATTATACATATAACATATTTCATATCCTCACAGCCAGAGTAAACTTGTCACTATCTAAATGAAAATAGACCCTTGATTCACATAGTACTTTGCCAAGTAGCCTCCGTAAAGTGACTGACCCTCTTTGTGACTTAAAAATCCATGCACCTCAATAGTGATTGTTTATCTGTCCTTGCCTTTTTAAATGACATTTTGCTTTTGTGCTTAATTCAACAAACCTATGTTGAATGCATTCTGTGTATCAGAAACTGCATTTTGCACTAGTGTAAGAGATTAAGAAAACACAGTACCTGAAACTCTTGCAGCCTATGAAAAGCTTACAATCTAATAAGAGAATCAGAGGTGCTCAAATTCCTGTCATAGAAGCAAATGTCTGATAGATTTCCTGGAATTTATTTATCTCTAACTAACATAAAAATCAAGTTTGCTCAAAGATGAGAAAGAATGGGCTATTTCATACAAGAATACAAATAGAAGATAACGTGAACTGGGCATAGAGATTATGTAAGAGTTGGCCAGATGGACTTGATAGACCGAAGAGGGGATTCAGATTTTTCTGAGATAAAATAGCAAGGCATAAGTACACTGGGTGTTTAATGAACTTTTGTGTTTGAAGAATGGCTAGAGTATCCACTAACAATGAATCGGTCGAAATGAGTTATGATGAAAAGGAAGGAATAAACATAATTATAACAGAAGAACTGAATTCGATAACAAGAAATTTGGAATGTATGAGATGCCAGGAAATGTTAAAAATAAACCTTACCTGCTAACTGTGCTGCTAACATTAGATTATTTCCTCATACAACCGAATGAGCCTTTATTTATTTATTTTTTTAATCACAGCCCTCAGACTTCCCAAAACTCAGGAATAAACCCCACCATCTCTGGATTTCCTTTTTGGTTCCAAGAGAAAATTGTCACTGGGGCAGAAATAGACTTTAAAGTACTAATCTTCCTCTTTGGCCAATACCATGTTTGGCATTAGGGAAATAGCTAATTGGTCCTGTCCTGTGGAAAATAAAAATAGTTGCCTTAAAGCAGCAAACACTGCCATCAATCATTTTATATACTTCTGTAAATAAAAACAAATGGAAATAAAACTATTCCAGCCCTTCCATGTCTGTGCCCTGGACCTCACTGTAGTTCTCGCGAGCAGATCTGCCCCAGAAGGAGTAGGCGAGAGAGAAAATGAAGATGGAATTAGTAAAGCAAATACATGAGCTCTGCCAAGTGATTCTGTTTCCCCTTGCATGTTGTATCTGCATTAAGTGCACATTGGTGAGAAATGAAAAACCTCCATGCGGTGGCAGGTTATTTAGCCATCCCCCGGTCTCTGATGTATAGCTCCAATTTCCTCACTCTGAGAAAACTTTGCTTTCCTTACAAAGCTCTCTGGAACTCTCCCTTGGGGCTTTGTTGCCTACAATGATGAAAAGACAGGCGAAGAAAGGAAACATCGAATGGAACCAGAATGATGAGAATAAACATAAAGGGAGTCTGCAAAGGCTATTCGTTGCTAAATGAGTACAACATGTGCTATTGTTCATATGTCATGAGATCCCACGTCAGCCCAGTCCCGGAGTTCAATATGCGTTACTAATCAAAATGGCAAGAGAATCGCAGTGCTACAATGACCTAAGTGATAGCGAGGGCTTTTATTGTAGTCTCCACATTGACAGCCACATATGTTCTATTGAAATGTTTCAAACACAGGGGCTGGTGGCATGAATAATTCTCAACTGGTGTTGGGTGGCTGTGCTTATTCCTAAGTTGTCATGTGCAGGGATTTCCCAAGGGCAACCAGATGCCTCAGCACTGTGATCGGCAAACTGTGGCTCATAAGCCACATGTGGCTCTTTGGCCCCTAGGGTGTGGCTCTTCCACAAAACACCACGGCCTGGTCGAGTCTATTTTGAAGAAGTGGTTTTAGAAGTTTAAAATAATTGGCTCTCAAGAAATTTCAATCGTTGTACTGTTGATATTTGGCTCTGTTGACTAATGAGTTTGCCGACCACTGCCTTAGCACTACACTTCAGTCTCATTCCCCCACATGTAACTACCCATTGTGAATTCGAGGATACTTTTCTCAGTTGAAAAGAGCCAATTTCTTACAAAGCAGTGAACACTGAAGATTAGTCTTTTTTTCTTCCCTCTTCCCTGAACCACTGAAGGTGAATGAATTGATTTAGAACCTGCTTCACAGAACTGACATCTCTCCTCAGGTGGACTGTCCCAGAGCAGACTAGGGAATGACTGAAGCTAACGATCTAAGTTAGGGAATGAGAAAGCTTCATATAATGGGTTTGTCTCTCAGACATAATCCACATTTCCCAAGGACCATTATCTGTCATAGAGATGATATTTCAACTTTCATTTTCCAGGCTCTTCCAATTAAGTTCCCATTTAATCTAAACTAATGCAGAATCCAGGGGTTACTCATAGAAGACATAGAATCCTATTCAATATCCTTACCACTCAAAAGTAATTGTCTACATAAAAAAAAAAAAGCTTCAGCACAGCAAAAGAAACCATCGATAAAATAACAAGAAAGCCCATTGCATGGAATACATTTGCCAGTGCTATCTCCAATAAGGATTTAATCCCCAACATTTACAGGGAACTCATACAAGTTAAAAGGAGGACAAACAACCCAATCAAAAAATGGGCAACGGTTGAAACCGGTTTGGCTCAGTGGATAGAGCGTCGGCCTGCAGACTGAAAGGTCCCAGGTTCGATTCCGGTCAAGGGCATGTATCTTAGTTGCGGGCACATCCCCAGTAGGGGGTGTGCAGGAGGCGACTGATGGATCTCTCTTATCTATGTTTCTAACTGTATCCCTCTTCCTTCCTCTCTGTAAAAAATCAATAATATATATATATTTTTTAAAATGGGCAATGGGCCTAAATAGAATCTTTTCAAAAGAAGACAGAAGGCCAAGAGACACATGAAATCACTAATCATCTATGCAAATCGAAAGGACAAGGAGGCATCATCTCACACCTGTCAGAATAGCTATTATCAACAAATGACAAGTGCTGACAAGGATGCAGAGAAAAAGGAACCCTCGTGTGCACTGCTGGTGGGAATACAGACTGGTGCAGACACTGTGGAGGACAGTATTGAGTTTTCTCAAACAACTAAAAATGGAACTCCCGTTTGACCCAGTAATCCCACTCCTAGGAATATGTCCCAAGAAACTAGAAATACCAATCAGAAAGGATATGCACCCCTATGTTCATAGTGGCACAATTCACCATAGCTAAGATTTGGAAACAGCCTAAGTACCCATAAGTAGATGAGTGGATTAAAAAAACTGTTGTACATCTACACAATGGAATACTACACTGCTGTAAAAAGGAAGGAATTCCTACCCTTTTCAACAGCATGGATGGTACTAGAGAGCATTATGCTAAACAAAATAAGCCAAGCAGAGAAAGATAAGTATCACATGATCTCACTCACTTGTGGAATATAATGAACAACATAAACTGATGAACAAAAACAGATCTAGAGAGAGAGAAACACTGATCAGACCGTCAAACCTCAGAGGGAAGGTAGGGAAGGGTGGGGGTAAGGGGGATGAGATCAACCAAAGGACTTGTATGTATGCACATAAGCCTAACCAATGGACACAGACACCAGAGGGGTGAGGGCATGAACGGGGAGCAGGGAGAGGGAGATTATGACACATATGCAATACCTTAATCAATAAAAAAATTGTATTTCCTTCCTAATATTATGTGCATATATGTGCATGCACATGTTACAAAACTAAATAAAAAGGCTAAGTTCATAGAAACCATGGAAATATATTAAAGGGGAAATTATAATAAATTGGATATGGTATTAGTTAGCTGGGGAAATTGAATAACTTAAATTCTGTTCTTATTTTCTCCTCTCTAGTATTGAGTATAATCTCTTAATTTTAAAATATTTAGTATTTTGCCATTCTAAAATATTCTTTTGTATTTAAATGACTTCCTTTGTTTTCTGGGGTCACTAATAACTGTGACACTTTGGTCACATATATACTGATACTTAGCAAATGGAAAGAAAAAGGTAATCATTTATATTACTAATGGATTAAAACTGTATTGAATGCATTTACCCATTTATTTGACAAGAACAGTAAAGCAAGCGCATTCTATTTTATCAAAATTTGAGTGGTGGCAAGCCGACAGAGCAGTTCTGAAACTAGTCATTTAGAGACTGTGAAGAATAGGTTATTAACGAACAAAAATTCACTCTTCCCTTCAACCATGAGAGGAGGGGTGTGCTTCCCCACCTCAGACTTAAACTAGACCATGTGACTAGTTTGGAGCAATCAAATGTAGATTACAATGATAGCTTACAGATTTTAGCCAGGGCTTTAAAATATCACCTTTCTTTTCTCTTTTACCCTTGCCTTCCCACAGTAATAAGAACATGCCTCAAATATTTGCCCAAAGATGATGAAGACATTTGGATGAGACCTGGATCTGAGGCCAGCTAAACTGAGACTAGCCTACATCAGTTGAAACTCAGCCGAGCCACACATACTACATGAAGAAACAAACGTCTATCATGTTGTTACTAATATATAGTGGTTGTTGTTCATGCCTCATTAAATAGCTAATGACAAATGTTCATGAGAAAAGGAAACCATTACACACTGTTGGTGGGAATGTAAATTGGTAGAGCCATTATGGGATATGGTATGGAGGTTCCTAAAAAAATTTAAAAATAGACCTACCTGCCTTATGATCCAGCAATTCCTCTACTGGATATATATCCAAAGAAAATGAAATGTTTGTATTCCTAAGTTCATTGTAGCAGTATTCACGTTGGCCAAGATATGAAAACAACCTATTTGTCCTCTAACAAATGAATGGATGAAGAAAATGTTGTGATTTATATACAATGGAATGTTAATTAGCAATAACAAGGAAGGACATTCTGCCATTTGTGACAGCATGTATTAACCTAGAGGACTTCACGCTCAGTCATTTAACTCAGACAAAAACAAATGTTGTATGGTATCACATATGTATAACCTAAAAAAAAGTCAAACTCATAGAAATGAATAATAGAACTGTGGTTTTCCGGTGTTGGGGGTGGGTACATGCAGGTCAACGGGTACAAACATTCAATGGCAAAAACAAGTTCTAAGGATCTAATGTACAGCATAGTAATTATAGCTAATGATAAGGTATAAAATACTTGAAAGTAAATTTTCTCTCTGCTTACTCCCAAAAAATAACTATGTAATGCAATGGATGCTTTATTTATCTTATCTTGGCCATTTCTCAATTATTAGAAATCAGACTAACTGATATGTAATCCTGTCATCTTCTGTGTAATGTATAACCTAATCATTTTGATTTGTCTACAATTCTAAGATTTTATTCACTTAAGGAGAGAGGAATGTCACGTGTTGAGATGATGCAAATTATGAAAACAAGGGCTAGGCATATACATAAAATGGTTCATCGACTCTAACAGCAAATCTCAGACTTAAAAAAATGATTGGACTGGGATTGAATCACAGCTCTGCTTTTAAAGCATTATTGTCATCATATAATGCTCCCTCTGCACAAAGCTTTTCTAATCCTGTTATTTCTTCTCTATTCTATTCATACTTAATGCTGAACTTAACTCTTGTCTATTCTCAAGAAAACATTTACAGGATTCCTTATTTTTTCATGTTGGGAAATAGCATTTGAGTATTGAGAAGCCTAAAATATGTTAAGAATTAGAGATATCTTCATAATTGAGTAATAAATGACAAGCTTGTTTGAAAGCTTGATCAGCAGAAATGGAGGGAGAGTTAGCACTGGAAAGACTGTACTCCTCCTCCTCACAGGGATGAGATGTTAGGTTTGTCTGAACCTACGACTAAGAGAAACTTCTGATACCCTAAATAAGTGCTAATTGGAAACTTAAATCCTTATCTATGGTCTCCAGCAGGTTTTATTCTGTTTACAAGACATGTTCATTCCGAAGATCAGTATTTCCACTGTCAACTCTATCATGTCAAATGCTGAGACTTCAGGGTCTCTCTTGATTCCATGATAAGCACCTTAATTATTACCTGTATGCTACAATCTTATCCGGTGACAGGTAAGGTTCTTTCTCAACCATGTAAGAGTTTAGAGCTTTCCCATTAATATAAGACATACTATGAAGACTGCCTGCCTACTCCATAGTGCTTGGTAAGTTTTGCCTATAATATATTATTTAAAAATTGAAGGAAAACATGTTATCTATAATAATAAAAGGGTAATACGTTAATTAGATAAGAGGGAGGCCAGAGGGGTCCTGGATGCTAGAAGGAACCTGGTGTGTTGGCATCTGGCAGAAGGAAGGCCTACTCTTGCACAGATTTCATGCACCGGGCCTCTAGTTGATTATAATGGTTAGGATTCCATCACAGCACTAATGACAATTTTAAATGGGGGTGATTTGAGAAGAATTTAATAGACTAATTATAAAGGCATGAAGAGAGTTTGAAGATGCTAATAAGAAATAGCACAGTGTCCTAGTGCATTATCAACTGTGAAAGATTAACACCCCTACACCTGACAGGGCAGGTAAAAGGAGAAAGACCATCTCTGTTTAGCTGTATGTAAAAGGTTATAATGACTTGGCAGAGGAAGAGCTGGGGGATAGATACCCCGCATTTAATTTCTTCCAGCCTTACTCTTTCATTGCCCTGTTTTATTCCACCTTTAATTAAAGTTTGATGTCAAAGAAGCACATTGAAGAAGTCCATATAGGCGAACCCTTAGGGCATAGAGTAATATGAAGAAGATGGGAGAATGAATCTGGAGGGACAAATGGAAGACATCCCTCACATTGATTGGGAGAACTTCTCAGAGGAAAAAAAAAAGATAAAGGAAAATTCAGGTAAGTACTTTTCTTTTTGTCAGAATGCTAGGTAGAACTGATTAGACAATAAATCTTTTGTGCTGAAAAAGATAAGGTATAAGGTATAGTTATTTAAAATAGGGCAATTTTGGCCACTGACTTCAGTATAGATTTATAGCTGTGTACAGCTTAATGACAGGGATATTTTCTAAGAAATATGTCATTAGGTGAATGTGTCCTTGTAGAAACATCAAAGGGGGCACTTACATGAATCTAGTGTAGCCTGCTACACACTTGGGCTATATGGTATTGCCTATTGCTCCTCGGCTACAAGCCTATACAGTATATTACTGTACAAAACAAAATGAGATTATATCAAGTTCAAGAGAAAAATAATGCAATCAAGAGAGGAGATAATCAGGAGATGTATGTGGCTATGCAGGGGTAACAGGGCATACTGCTCTACAATAAACTTTTTTAATAAGTAGAATGTACTTTAAAATAATGATGAAAAGTATAGTAACTATATAAACCAGGGACAGTTGTTTGTTATCATTAAGTATTGTTTAGTGTAAATCATTGTATGTGCTGTACTTTTTATGTGGCTGGAGCAAAGTATTGTTGACACTAGCATCACCACAAACACATGAGTAATGCCTTGTGCTATGGCATTATGATGGCTGCACTGTCACTAGGTCATATGAATCTCTCAGCTCCATTGTAATCTTAAGGGATCACAATTTTACATGCTTTTGTCATTGACAGAAACGTGGTTATGTGATGCGTGAATGTATATAGCAACCGATCAGGTAAGAATAGGTAGAATGTGAAGGATTCACACTACGTGACTGCACAAGAAAAGAATTGAGCATAAATCAAATTATAACAAGTGGAGTAGAAGGTTCAGCTGAGACCCAGATATAAATTCCCAGGTCTTGGTTTATATAGTTACTATACTTCTCATGTTAATTATGTTATCAGGATATACACAAGTACATGAAATATAATTAAAATTGGGAGAAATAACATACTATAGAACTTGCTCCTCAAAACACTGTGCAAACCACTAACATAGGCATCGCTTAGAAGTTAGAAATTCAGCATCTTGGGTTCTAACCTAGGAATTATTGAGTCAGAATTTATATTTTTAAGAAACTGCCATAAGATTCACATGCATAAAGTGTTGAGAAATACTGAAGTAGTATTATCTTCTTGGTAAGCTGGGGGAGGTCATTTTAAAATGGGATGAGACTGCAGTTAAAAGGTCCTATATCATAAGTCAAAGTGATTTTATTGAGCTTGTGAGGTCAGGAGATTTGAGGAACTAAAGACCTCTATTATCACCCACTGACTAGATGAAGTCAATGAAATTACATCAGAAGTTTATGAACACCCTTTGTTCAATTGATGGTAAACAAATCAAGGGAGGAAACTCCAGGACAAGGATATGCTTATGATCATGTCCCTGCTCCCTTGATCTATTTTCCTACATTGTGCTCCACTTAGAAGGAGAAGGCCTCTCCAAAGGAAATAGGGTGGAATGAAAGAATGGCAGCAGTATAGGTGTTGTGCATTTATAAATCTACCAACTACGCCAAATTTAACCTGTTATCAGAACCCACTTTTCAGAAATTGTGACCAGTTGGGAGGTAATGTAAGCATGATGCATGCAGAACCATAAGCAATCAGAATGATAAGGGTTCCATATATATATATATATATATATATATATATATATATATATATATATATGTATATATATATATATATATATATGTAATCAGAATGATAAGTGTTCCATATATATGTATGTGTGTATATATATATATATATAATCAGAATGATAAGGGTTCCATATATATGTGTGTGTGTGTGTATATATATATGTAATCTTTTCATGATAGCACATAACTCTTGTTTGTTTACTGGTGTATCTCCAGAACCTGGAACAAAGCCTGGCATATTCTAGGAGCTTAATAATATCAGTTGAATTTGTTGAAGGATTTAAAATATTTCCAACCAGTCACTGAAAGCTTCAGACCAAATTTTATACTCCACCACTGGGATAATAAAAGGTCTTTTCAGATTAGAATATACAGACACTCAGCTATTGAGAACTTGCTTCACTATTCAGATCTCTCTTGAATTTGTTGAAAATTCTTGAAATACTCTGACATTCAACGTTTTCCTAAAACTTAAGGATTTGAGCGTTAGTCAATATCTTGACTACAAGGACATTACTAATGTCCTCTTCCAAAAGAGAATAAATTAAATGAAAAATATTAAAGTCAGACAGATTTTTCACATCAAGTAAAGAGAAAAATAAAATTTCAAATAAAAGGGACTGAAGATTATCACACTGACAATCCAGGTAAGCAAAAACAATCTGCTGGTTTTACTCCAGGACACCTTAAGTCTGTAAGTGGGAGTGTTCATACTGGGACAGAAGCCACTCGAACAGGAAAACACTAATTTGCACAGAGTGAGATCTTAAGACTATCTGCTGAATAACTATAAAGAATTAAGAGAAAGTGGGGTTGGAGGTAAGGTACATATTTTCTCCAGAATAAGTATAAAAGAGGTGCAGCTAGTGCCAAAGCACTGAGACAAAAAGCCACACCCGGTGATTATCAGACCAATTATACTGTGAGATTGTTATAGAAGCATGGTCTACGGATCAGCAGCATCATCACTTGTTAGAAATGCAAGTTATTGGCTCCGCCCATAATTTCTGCTTAATTAGAAATTCTGTCGGTGGGTACCCGGAAGCTGTGTTTTAACCCTCCAGGTGATTCTGATGCCTGCTAAAGTTTGGAAACTGGTCTAGAGCACAAAGGTTTCGGAGATCAGGCCAAATGGGGAGATCGGGACAAATGGAGAGATCTAAGCCAAGTTGTTCACAGACTGGTGGACAGCCCAAGAAATCTGGACTTCTCTGTCAGTGATTGTGTGGGGCAGTGATCTGAATGGAATTATCTGATGTTGGGCAAACTGTGGACTTAGGTGAATCTTCTAATTTGTTTTTATGTTTGGATGTTCCTATAATTTGGCAATTCTTTCTCTAAAGAACTGTTGCTTTGTGGATTAACTTTATTAAGGTTCTGTATGATTGCAGCTTTGTTACAGATCTTGGCTCTTGTAACTTGAAGCTGATAAAAATCTGTGATACTACTGATGATAATATTCATCTTAGCGAGTTAGTATTTTAAAGAAGTCATTTTTCATTTCTGTCCTTGAAATCACAAAAGAGCATTTGCATTGAGGTATCATCTTAACTTGCCCACATTTCTCTATAAGCTCAATTCCTTTGCAGTCTGGGTTGACTGATCCTGTATTTTTCTCCAGAACTGTGCACTTCAATTCACATTTTAGTATACACTAGTCAAAGTCTATATTTTCCATGATGAATAAAGTGCATTGCTGAAGTTCTCTTTACACGGTTTCTGAGGTAGGACAATGAAGAAAAAAAGAAAATCATCTTTAGAGATTCCCAGTAAAGAGGAAACACCTGCTTTTCCAAATGGAGACTGTTTGAAATAAGTGTGTATTTATTTTCCTGTATTTTGGCTGCCATTTTGGAAAGCATTAGATGGCATTTACAACAACTCTGAATCATTCTTCCCATTCCCTATCCCTTGTAGAGAGTAAAAATATAAGAAAGTTCTTAAAGAACTTCATAGAGACCTATTTTGTTGACTATGCTTTATGAGGGCTATTTTCTTTTCTCTTACATGTACATATATATTTATCTGTCCACTTGTTTGGTTACTTGTGTTTTTATGTAGTTATTTATTTAGTAAAGATAAGAAGTGTATTTCCTGATCTCCTCTCCCTCTTTTCCTCTCTCTCTTCTTTACTACTTTGGCATTCAGTCTGCTCTTCCAAGGGGGAGGATATCCATCAGCATGGGTTCATAGACAAACAGGAGAACTGTAATCAGCACTATAAAAATATAATTTAAAAATAACATCTCCTTCCAGTCCAAAAAGCCTCTCCACAAAGAGGTTTCCAAAAGCAAGAAAACAACTTTATTATTGAATAAGCATTAGGCCAGATGCTCATTATAGGCAATCCACCAAGGGGATTGCAAAGAGAGGAAAAATCTCACTCTTTTCTATTAGCCAAGCAGATACCACCCATCTCATACATGTCCTCAAGATAAACAAGAACTAATCCCAGGAAGGAGAACTTGACAGCATCATTTGTCACACATAGTTTTATGTAGATCAACCACTTGGTAATTGGGGTAGCCATCTGTGCTAGCTAACTGGCTTGCTTCGTGTGTGTTTATGACAGGAAGTAGTTTTGCAGCAATTGCCAGCCCCACTATGGGTTGGCTATGACCCTCCCCCAGAAACCAGGAGGTAGGGGTGCTGTCTTCCTTGATGATTACATTTAAAGTATATGGTTCCCAGGTTCTTGAGAAAGACATTCCTGGGACCTAAAACTGGTGAGAGACTTATTTAGCTTTTAAAAGATTTACATAGATTTCAAAGAGAGAAAACATTGGCAATTACATATTTTACTAAAGTAAATGCTTTAAGTGGAGATCAGTTTGCTCAGTGGTTAGAGTGTCGGCCTGCGGACTGAAAGGTCCCAGGTTCGATTCCGGTTGGGGGCATATGCCTTGCCTTGCGGGCACTCTCCAGTGTGAGGCATGCAGGAGGCGGCTGATCGATGTTTCTCTCTCATCGATGTTTCTGACTTTCTATCCCTCTCCCTTCCTCTCTGTAAAAAAATCAATAAAATATACTTTAAAAAATAAAGTAAATGCTTTAAGAAGGGAGTGAAATCTTTTCCCTTATCTTCAACAGAGAGAACTGAACTGCTTATTTTTAATTTATATTTCTTTTATCAGCCAAATACATCACACACTAGGAGTCAGAAACTTAAAACGTCATTCCTTGCTTTCTCACTCAGTGGTTGTTACTTAACATTCTATGAACCTCACTTTCTATCTGTGGGTGATACATAATGTGTAAGATCTTTTGTACAATGTGTGGTCCTTAAACCAACAGCAGGAGAGACTGTTAGACACACAGAACTTCAGGTTCTCATCCAATCCTAAAACCAACAACATAGTTTACCACCCCCTTTGGCGATTCAATGCACATTTAAATCTAAGAAGCACTAGTCTAAGTCCATGGTTCTCAAAGTGTAGCCCCAAAACAAGAGCATCAGTATTATCAAGGAATTATAAATAAAAAATGGGGGCTCTATCTAAGATTTACTAAATCAGAAATGCCAGGTACCATATCCAAGGATTGTGTAATCATGTGTAGGTTTAAGTAAGATTTATTGAGGTAAAAATTACAGAATAAAATTAATGTTTTTAAATGTATAATTCTATTAATTTTAACAAATGCATAGCCTTACAATCATGACCATCATTAAAACAAAAAATATTCCCATTACCCCAGAAAGTTTCTGCATTTTCCTATATACTGCCATCTCCAGCTCTAGCATTAGCAATGATTAATCTGTTTTATGTACCCATAGTTTTGCTTTTCCAAATGTCAGATAATGGAACCATAGAGTATACATTCCTTTAAATCCAACTTCTTTCAGTTAGTCTAATGCATTAGTCCACATGCATTGTTTAATTATCACATATTTGTAAGTTTTCCAATTACCCTGCTATTGAATTCTAGTTTCATACTATTATGGTCAGAAAAGGAACTTGAAGTGATTTTCAGTTTTAAATTTGTTATGATTTTTTTGTGGCCTAATATATGATCTACTCTGGAAAGTGTTCCGTGTGCAGTAGTGAAGAATGTGTATTCTGCTACTGCAGGATGGAATATCCTGTATATATTTGTTAGGTCCGTTTTGCGGATAGTGTTGTTCAGGATTGGTGTTTTCTTATTGATTTTCTGTCGGGATGATCTATCCAATAATGAAAGTCAAGTATTGAAGTCTTCTACTGTTATTGTATTGCTGTCTATTTTCCCTTTATTTGGAGAAGATGAAACACTTAGAAATTCATTTTATGAGGTCAGAATTACCCTGATGCAAGGACAGAAAAGAATAGTACAAGAAAATAAAATTACAAATGAATCTCTCTAATTAACACAGATGCAAAATCCTCAACAATATACTAGCCAATTGAATTCAACAGCACATTAAAAGGATCATACAAAATGATCAAGGGTGGTTTATCCTGGGATGGAAAGATGTTTTAAATATATGCAAATAATGTGACATGCCGAGTAACAAAATAAAGATAAGAATATGATTATCTCAAAGATGCAGAAACATTTTGAAAATTCAACATCTTTTCATAATAAAATCTCTCAATAAATTAGGTATGAAAAGAATGTACCTCAACATAATAAAGACCATATATGAAAAGCTGACAGCTAAGATCACACACACAAACCCACACACACACACACACACACACACACACACACACACACACACACACACAAAGCTGAAAGTTTTCCTCTAAGATAAGCAACAAGTCAACAACTCTTACCACCTCTCTACAATGAAGTACTGGAAGTTCTAGCCAGAGCAATTAGGAAATAAAACATTATAATCAGAAAGGAAAAAGTAATTTGTCTGTGTTTGTAGATGACAATCTTACCTATAGAAAACCTCAAAGACTCCACTTAAAACTGGTAAGTTCAGTTAAGTTGCAGGGTATAAAACTAATACATAAATATCAGTTGTATTTCTACATACAAACAATGAATTATCCAAAAAAAAATTATGAAGAAAAACAATCCTGCTGAAAATAGCACCAAAAATAAAATACTTAGGAATAAATATAAAAATATGGAAGATCAATACAATTATGTCTTTAATGCACTGATGAAAGAAATTGATGACACAAATAAACGTAAAGGATCCCTTGCTCACCAACTAGAAAAATTAATATAATTAAAATGTTCAAACTACTGGAAGCAATATACATATTTAAGCAATCATGATCAAAATTCCTATGGCATATTTACAGAAAGAGAAAGGAACAATCCTAAGATTAATTTGAGTTCACAGAAGACTCTAAACAGTCAAAATAATCTTGAGCAAGACAAAGAAAGCTGTAGGCATCACACTTCCTGATTTAAAATTATGTTGAAAAACGATAGTTATCAAATAGTATGATACTGACAAACTAGATACATAGGCCAATGGAACAGAATAGGGAACCTAGAAATAAATCAATGTATCTATGGCCAACTATTCTTCAAAAAGGCATTGACACTATATATGAGGAAAGGATTGTCTCTTCAATATAAAAATAATGTAAAACTGGATATCCAGATGCAAACCAAGTAATATTGAAAAAAAATTAATTAAACACTTAAATATAAGGCTATGACTTGTAAAATTCTTCAAAGTAACCTAAGCAAAAATTTATTGACAGTAGTCTTGACAATAATTTATTGGCTATGACACCATAAAAGAAAGTAAAAATATAAAAGTGGGATTATGTCAAACTAAAAAGTTTCTGTACAACAAAATGAACAATAAGATTAAAAGGCAACCGATGAAATGGCACAACATATTTGTAAGCCACATAGCTGACAAAAGATTAATAACTAAAATAGATGAGGAACTCATGCAACTTAAAAAGTAAGAATTGACTGCCCTCGCTAGTGTGGCTCAAGTGGTTGGGCGTTGTCCCCTCAATAAAATGTTGCTGGTTCAATCCCCTGTCAAGGCACATGCCTGGGTTGCTGGCTTGATCCTTGGGAGAGGGTGTGTAGGAGGCAGCAGCTGATCAATGTTATGCTTTTCTCTCTCCCTCTCTCTCTTTCTCAGAGCAAAATATTTTTTAAAGAAGAATCTACTAATGGCAATGTCATAGCACGCATTTTTTTTTAATTCAGGAAACTCTTTATTCGGTTCTTGTTATTTTTAAGTTGCGCCACACCAGCACAGCTAAGGGTGAACCTGAGTGGGGGCAGTAAGGATTGAGAAAAGACAGACAAGAGAAGAAAGCTGGGTCTGGGTGGGACACTGTCCTCTCTGATGAAGCGCCTCCCTGTAGGGCTAGTGACAGGGCCCACAAGCAGTGTCCTTATTTTACAGCCAGATTTCCACGAGGCAAATAATGGTCGTGGTCAAGATGTTTACAACATTCTCATTGAGTTTTGATCCTACTCAATTACATGCACCTCAATTCTATCAAGCCCACATCACTCAGACACGTAGGGTCACGTGTTCGGACCATAGGTTCAAACTTAGAACCCCAGCTGTTGGCTATAACTGTGCTGGGAGGGCTCTGTCCTCCAAGCTGGGACTTGCTCTTGGCCATGAGAAGACTGTGCCAGTTCCAACCAGATTGCTGCAAATGGTAAGAATTCCTTCTTCTTAATGGCAGCATAGAATTATGCTTAGTGAAATAAGCCAGTCAGTGAAGGAGAAGCATCACATGATCTCACTCATTTGTGGATAATAAAGAACATTGTAAACTGATGAACAAAAGGATAGATACAGAGGCAGTAAAGCTTCAAACAGATTGTGAAATTACAGCAGGAAGATTAAAGTTAGGTGAGGTAGATAAGAGATCAATCAAAGGACTTGTATGCATACATATAAGCATAACCAATGAACACAGACACTGGGGGGTTGGGGTATGCCTGGGAGGGGGGGGGGCAATGGGGAGATATGTATAAAAAATTAATAAAAAAATAGAAATAAAGAAAAGAACAAAAAGACTGTGCCCTCTCATTAGTCCGAGGCTTGAACCTGTCCAAATACTGCGGCCGCTCTCCACATTAAGTCCTTTGGAAAGGACATTGAGTGAAACTTTAGAAATATTAAAATCTAAACCATTCCAACCAAACAGATATTTCTAATATTTTTATATTAATGGCTGATAGTCAACACTTTCTTTGCAATTTTCTCCTATTTCTACCTTTATGATCCCCTGAAACAAATGCTCCCAAGTCTGGGCATCATTCTTAAGTTTGAGTTGGAAGACCGTTCAGCTTCTCTGCACCCAGGTCTGCCTGAGAGTGTTCATTACAAGAGCAGCCACTGCCCAGGCAGTTCCCCGGAGAGGTCTGAGGTCTTCCAAGTCACACAGGTGAATGCCCTGTTCTTTGTTTGGCAGAAGGAGTCAATCAGGCAGAACGATGCATGCGGAACATTTAGAAATTACATATGAGGGGAAAGAAGGATCTAACACAACCACAATTCAAGGACTTCCTGTCGAGGGTGCTGATCTGATCAATCATGGCTTCTCAACTCACAGAGTCTATTTATCTCTTGCGTGGAAGGGTTGAAAGCCAAGATTAATGATGGCAACACGGAGTGCAGCTTCTGCAGAAGATGGTTGACAAGATATCCTTGGAAAACCTTCCCGGTGTTATCCGAAGTTTTCACACAGGCGAGTGTGAAAAGCAGCAATATTTTGACTACTTAACTTTCTAATTAGGGCATAAATGTTAATATTACATAAATTATCCAGGCAGATGATGTCGAGTGTTATTTTCCTATCAGTTCAACGGTTCATTAATTTGTCTCTAATATGGTTTTATTCTGACAGCACTGCATTGACTATAACAAATGCAATTGACTTTCCCTGGCTACTTTCATGATATTTCACTGCAATTTGCTCCATCTTGTTTGGAATAAAAATTTAGCTGACATTAAATGGTAAGATAGTCAGAAATAATGACCGTGTTAACATACTTGTTGCCCCGATTTTGGCTAGCATGGTTTGTTCAAAGAATTGTGATGGTAAGGTTAAACTTATTAATATTATTTCTTCTCAGGTAATATAAAAAGAAATATAACCAAAATAAAATATGTTTCCCTCTGTATAGCTTGCTATAATATACAGGCTGTCCCCCCAAAAATGTATACACACTTTAATAGCTGATTCCTATCACATTTTGAAAATGAAATCTATTTTAGTAAACCCCGCCTTAATAATTATTCCAAGTGTGTATATATTTTGGGACATACTTTAAACTATCCTGTATACTATCTTTAACACTTTATTTCTTGTTATTCTAAGTATCATAGGAAATAAAGTATTATAGATAGTATTAAGCAATTTTTTTTCTGGTATAATCTGCTAATTTTCTGTGGATAAAGGTTCAACTTCTTAACATGCACAGCATAGGAAAAGCCCATGTAAATTGTACCCTGACCTATCTCATTACCCTCAACTAATGTTTTTGGCTGGAAATGCTGAATTTATGATTCATCCCAAACACCTGCTGCCCTCACAGAACTCTGTACCCAGTGCATGCCACTTCCTCTGGCCCTTCGTTTCTCTGGAATACTCATTCTACTCCTGCCCACCAGTCAGTCTGAATATTCAATTCAAATGCTAATTTGTGCTCCCACTTTTTATTTTTTCATAATAGGAAATGTATTCCTCTAGTACAGAATCTATCCTACTATATTATAATTGTCTGTTCATATTTATATCTAATGAAAATATTATTCTAAATTTCTATCCTACTATGTTGACTATTGGAAAATGGAATTAAGTTAGTTTTATGGTCTCAGTGTCCTAAGATAGTAATTTTAATCCAATATGGATCCACTGTGTGATAAATGATTAATTTACATATTTGATTCTGGATACACTGAACTCAAATAAAAGAATGAATTTGGGTTATTAATGATTAGTTGATTCTAAGAGGAAGTATGGCAGGGTCATCGCAGTTGCATTTCCACTTGCAAACGAAAAGCTTAAACTATATTATCTTTTGTTGGCAGGGATCCTAAATATTGCTCATCTGTAGAGGAATATTTCTTTTTAAGAAAACAGGAAAGACCTCAAAAACTGTCTACCTTCATCTTCCTTATACAATGCAGAGTGCTTCTATTTTGTAAAGGTCAAGTTTTTATCACAGCATGCCTTTAATGCCACGGATTTTACGGTGTGCTTTAAAGCACTTAATTTTTAAAACACCATTGATCAGAATCCTATTAATCTGACAAAGATTCAATAGTTAACAGGTGTCAGAGCCCAGGTGGCCCAAGCCGCTAGTCCTTAAACCCAGCTGTCTCCTTTGATAGCCTCATCAGAGCCCCAGAGTTGCTGGCTCATGCTAACAAGACAAAAATAAATCGATGTGTAAAACCAGGATGACAGTCTGCTAATTTTCTGTGAGACATGTAAAATGCTGGATCAATCAATAGCACTTGGAGTCCAATCAGGATTGTTTCACTGAAGTATAATTACATGGAAGTCAAAGTCTCCGAAGTGCACTTGGTGATCAGAATCAGATAAAAGGAAAATAGAGGTTACAGTGTGGGCTGTATAATTAATAATATTGGGTTCTGATGAGCTTGCCAGGCAGCCGAGATATTAACTTCAGTCTGATAGTCTGATAGGACATCTTCTTTTAGCCAGTTCGAATATGCATGTAACATTCGAATACTTCATCACTCACACTATAGACACACACACACATGTATATGTATATGTGTGTACATATACATATATACATATACATACACACACATATACATATACACATATATACATGCATATATACATATATACACATATATACATATACACACATATACGTATATACACATACAGATGTATACACACATACACACACACACACACACACACACACACACACATATATATCTTCATTGATGATCTATTCTCCTTCTGATTGAGTTTTTGTCTTGGTATGTTCATATTATCTTCAGTCAGATAACCCTCACTGTTTTCTGGCAAGAAGTCTCCTTAAGAGTCAATTTTGGCAATCTGTATTGTAAATAATTACAGTAAAGTAGATTGATATTTACTTTAGTTGTAAACTATATCAAGTTTTTTTTAATGTAATTTTCACAACCATCTTGAAATAGATTCTTTTTTTAATAGCCTTGCTGTACAAATTTTGGAAACTGAGTCCTAAAGAATTTAAATAACCACATCAAGCACACAAAGCATGATGTTGAGATGAAAAACACACACACACACACATACACACAGACATAAAAGAACAAGCTCTTTGTGTCTTCAGAGCTTCGGTACTTAACATTTAGACTTTCATGAGTTGATTTTGTTACTTAGCTCTCCGAAGGAAAGTTTATTTTAATATCTATATTCTTGAGGACATCACCATCCCTGCCACCGTGTGCTTCCTACAAAGAGCTAATATCCGTCTTTTTTTTTTTTTTTTTTAGAAATGAAGAGAGTGGTCCCTACAGAGATAGATGAACTGCTCAAAGTCACACAGCAAGGAAATGGCTTAACACGTTTGGAAACTAAGCTATCCTGGCTTCAGCATCTTTCATCTTTTCACTCGGTGATGCTGGCAAAAAGTTTGCCTGCCTACTCACATTAGCTGGGAAAATGGAAATGTTTTTAGTTCACAGTTTCAGAGGAGTTTCATTCCCACCGCTGAGTTGTATGGGGTTTCACTATCTTAGATTCTTAGACACAGGAAATAAGTCTTTGACACTGTGTGACCTGGCTTTCTCATTCACCCGAGATACAGACGTTTAAAAACTTAAAATCCTTCAGGGGAAAATGATGAGTTGGTGCTTTAAGGCAGTAAACAGAGCAGACTGGGAAAAATTCATTTCAAAAAAATGTTGTAATATATAATAAAATACTATTTTATAGAAATATAACCAAAATTGAAATAGAATGAAAAGAAATTTTATGCCTTCTTACAGAATTCCACATTCCTCCCCAAGGTAATAGATTTATATTAGACTTTTCTTTGCATAGCGTAGAATGAATTCAATTGTTTCTGGTGTTCTAAATTATCTACAAACAATATTCTCTAATACTTAATGTTCACAGATGACCTGACTGATAAAGCAAACAAAAAATAACAAAAACCCCTAACATGTTGGCTTGCATCATTTTAACTGAGCTTTTAAATGACAAAATCATTGGGAAAATAGTTTATCTTCTTTGAACCCAACTATCATGTGCCAGAGGGTTGGGGGAGACATCACTTAGAGACTTAGTTTACATTGTAGTAATAACAGAATATTTAATGAACAAAAACGATCCCATCAAACCAGTCATCTAACAGGTATGAATTATTAAGTTCCAATTCTATAAAAGAGAAAGTTATCTGTCATCTTCAGAGCATCTCCAAAGGCAACTATTAACACTTCCTTTTATAAAGTGAGGAAATAAATACCGAGCCATAAGTCAGTGTATCAGGCATGGTTCCACTAGAAAAACAGACACTCAGGTAATTTAATACATGGAATGGAGCACAAGGGTGACAAAGGGACAGCAAGGGAACAGTGAGGCAGCCGAGAGATGAGCAGTTATTAGGAAGCTATTGTGGCTCCCAGGCTGAGGGGAGAGATAAAGGAGGTGATATTGCACCCAAGTTACTGACTGGAAGACTGAGCCAGTCAGTCTTGTCAGAAGCCAAAGCCACTGCTCAAGATGATGTCCAAGCTAGCAAGAGTGGGGAGAATTTGTTTCTGTTCTGAAGGCACACAGACCCAATAAAGCACGGGCTAACACTTGTCATTAGTGTTAATGGTGCTCTTTCCATGCCTTAGTATTACCAAAACACTTTCTATCTGATTTTAGGGAAAGGGCTAATTCTCTGGCTCTTTAGTTCCTTTTGTGAAGAACTTTTATGAGGTACACTTGGCTTATAATTCAGATCTCCTGAAATTGTAAGGGTTTTCCTCTGCATCTATCTACCTTGATGACCTTAAGAGGGCCAATGTTTTATATTTCAGTTGAAACCACTTTTCCCATTGTATCAGTTTATTGCTCATCAGTACCTTCTAATATGGACTGTAGACTGGCACAGAGTTAAGAAAAAAATGCCAATTACATTTAGAGGTTGACGGGTTTAAAAATGGATCGTTCATCTTAAGAGACTGATGTATCAATTCAGTCAGAGCTACATCCCCAAGAAAAATACCTGTGTCATTGGGATTATACTCACCGAAAAAAAACCAACAACCTGACATTTAGCTCATCAGACTGCTAAAGACCATGAAAACTTTGATAGCTGGACAAGAAATTAAAACACAATTGCACTCACAACAAGCAAGGCTTGGGTGATGTGCTACAATTATTTTTGAGAATTTTACTGGACCGTAGCTAACAATTTGGGGAGTGTCATACATAGACTGGCTGAGTCTGGAGAGGAGAAACAAATTATAGATGGCTTTCTGCCAGCAGTAGTTCAAGTAAAACTCTTGAGTACTTAGTAGATTTGAATACCATGGAACAAGAAGATTCCGAGAATGGAGAACCATCCTGATCCCAATCTTTATGCCAAGTGTAAGTTTCATTACTCAGAGGAGATGGCCAAGGACAGCTTCTTGCCATCAGAAAAGAAGTAACCATGACAAGCAGAGGTTCGCAAACTAGACAAATTGATGTGCAATGTGAGAAGCTAACAAATGCTTGACTGTCATTTCTCTCTGAATCCATAGATCTCTTTCTCTGGCAAGTGTACTAGGAAAACCTAAGTGTCCCAAAGAGAAAACCAGACTGAGCCCCAGGATATTTCTCTCCTTTTGGTGGGTAGTAGGGGAAAGATGGAAATATGGAATTAAAGAACTATCAAAGCCTGCCCGCTATCACCCTCTGTGTAGTATCTGGGACAATGCCTATTTGGTTTCATCTATCAGCTATGGCTCTAAACACCTCTAAAGTTTCTGACCACCGACTCTTTCCAGAGCCATATTCCAGTAATACTGGACCGAGATCCCTTAAGTTGGTCAAGTTCAAAGAGCTGAAACAAAATTATTGAACTCATCCCTAGTAAGTTCAAGTTTACTAGACAACTGTCTTCCCAGCGTTCTCAAAACTTTCATATTTACATATGGTCTGTGAAGAACTGTGTTTGGAGATCACAGAACTGGCATTTCAGAATCCAGAATAATGTTCAATGATGATCCCTTCAAATTCTAATTAGGGATATAGGCGAGTGAACTGTATAGCCAGCCCTTTGAGCCTCAGAAATCTCAGATTGATCACTGGCCAACAAATAAAGCTCCCCCCCTTTAATAACAGTCAACTATTATGTTTATACTTCCAAAATAAAATGATACTTCAGCTATCCATCACTTGAAAGCCAAACACGAAGTTCACCCAAAAGCAAAACAGGCAGTTAGCTAGGCAATTGCCTCATTTTCAAAAGTTCTGCATTAAATTCAAATGTTATTCGAGGTTCACTGCCATTCAGGTTAAATTGACATTTAGCCAGAAAATATGCATTCTTTCCTAACCTTTAGAAATAACATAAGATTTAGACTTTACAATCTTGTTTCTTTTTCTCATACTTGTGTTCCTTATCACTTCATTTAGTGACCAAAAATTACTTCTCAACCTTTGATAAGAAGTGATGAGATGGTCTAAGAACAGCAATATGTAGAGACAATTCACTATTACAGTAGAACTGCTGAGAGCATTTTATCTCACTTTCCCTATAATTTTATTTATCCTGATTTTTAAAAATTAATTACAAGGGAAAAATGCACAGTGTTTTTTGTTTATGTTGTTTATTCCCTGAGGTGGGGTTCAAAATTTTCTTAAAGCAAAAAAATATATTGTTTTAGTAAAAAAAGAAAACCCACAAATTTTTACCATTCCTATTATCAAATTACTCTTTCCAGTCTTTAATCGAGGATAAAATCAGAGTCAACTTCTTCTACTTGAAATGTTAAAATTGGCCAGAATATTTTCTATGCAAAAATGTGAGACCATAAAATTAATAGTGGAGAACACTGGCCAAGCATTTTTCAGAATAAGCGTTGAATATAGAGAGGGTCAGGAGTCAGGCCTCATGTGAAGTTCATTCATGGATTATTCATGCACAAGAAGGGTTACATTGTAATTTGATGGCCAAGAAAATTTAAAGGAGAATGGTGTTTGCTCTTTAAAAGTTAGTGATAGGGTAATTGTGCAACTATAAACCTGAGAAAAGGCAGACATAATGACCAAAAATCATTTTAGTCATTACATATGATTTTAAAGCATAAAGGCATTTGATTTAAAGCTTAATTTAGAAATGGTTGAATAGATTGATTTGAAAGTTCTCCAGAGGGTATAAATCTATGAATCTATAAACCAGTTTCTCTGACCACGTGGATGAACAGAAGGTGGCCATATTGACATAATACAAGAGAGTGGAAGTTAAAGAGATCTGACTTATGATCCTTATTCTGGAATTGGCAGTTATCTTTTGATCAAATCATTTGTTTAAAAAGAGGATACACCCAGTCTTCAATGCTCAATTGGTTTATATTACTATTTTCCAGTAAAAGGACCCTGGGCTGATTCTTGGGGGAGGGACTATACAAGATGAGTTTAAAGGCTCTTGAAGTAACAGAGAGTAAGGAAGTATACACACACACACACACACAAAAAAAAACCAACAACAACAACAACAAAAAAACACAAAAAACAAACAAACAAAAATGATGGAGGTAGAACAAAGGGACAAAAGCTCTCAATTGTTGAAGTTGGAACAATCTTAGCAACTGAATAGAAAAAAGTTATAAGCACGCTCACTTATAAAGTACATAAGTATATGTCTATGCTGATGTAAAAAAAAAACACGAATTGAAACATTTGAAAATGAAAGACAAGAGACAATACAAAAGAATTTCAAATGATTTATGTGGATATTTTCCCCCCACAAGGAGAACAAGTATTCATCTTTTCAGGGTGAGCTAGGTTTAGTAATTTGCTTCCAACTAGTACAGTATGAAAGGGGGAAAGGTGGAAAATGATGTTACAGTGAGAAAACCTGTTGCCAAACACCAACTTAGCCAAGGATCATCAGGAATGTGTCATGTTAAGGGCATGCACTTCTGATATGATGAGATTAGAACAGCACTTAACTTCATGGTTTCTTTCTCCTGAAAGCCAACTGATAACTCTAGTCAGCCCATGAAAAAATTAATAGACAAATGCAAGTGGAAGAGCAGCCTATAAAATACCTCACAATTGCTCTCACAACTATCAAGATCATCAAAACTATGGATAGTTCTAAGAGGCTAGCACAGCCCAGAGACAAATAAAACATCCTAAAAGAGGTCATGAAAAAGAAAATGGTTATTAATGGGAAACCAATTCAATCTGAATAAATTATAGAGTTTATTTAAATAAGTTTATCAATATTGGTCTCTTGATTTTAACAAATGTTCCATTTAATGTAAGATGTTAATGGAGGGAAAGTGGATACTGGGTAGTCAGGAACTCTTGGTACTATCCTGGCAACTTGTCTGTGATTTTATTCTAAATATAGAAAATATTTACATATTTAAAAAATGGGTACATTACATCTCTTTTAATAAATATATTTAAGAGTTTTAAATAACACAAATTCACAATTTTAAAACTACTTTATTTTTGTATGTAAATGTGTTTTTATTCTAGCAATATTATAATATGTCTTCCTGCTTCAAGAATCTGTCATATTCTAATTTTAATGTTGATGAATCTTAGTATATTGAAACTTAAATTGGGAAGTATTTTATAGTGGCTACCTTAATAAATACTCTAGTAAATATGTATTAGCTCTGTTAGATTGTTTTCATAGATAAAAATGATGGATCATTGGTCAAAAACCTGCGAAGTGAGTTGGTGACCAGTTACATTTACAATTTAGTGTAAATTAGAGTGGCTTTTTAAAGAAGGTTAGTCAATACTTAAACCTTGATTGAAATAGAGCTCAGATACCTTCCAAAGTTAATTACATACAGTTGTTGACAGGTTAGAGTTAGGATTAGGGCTGTGTTTAGGGCTAGGATTAGGATTTGGGTTAGAGTAAGGGCTAGGGCTAGGATTAGAGTTAGAGCTAAGATTGTGGATAGGGTTATAGCTAGGATTAGAGTTAGGGCTAGAGTTTGGTATAGGGTTAGAGTTAGGGCAAAAAAAAAGAAAGAAAGAAAATGCTGGATCAATGTATATGTGCACCCTGCTGGCTTTTTGCTAGGTATTGATACATTTTTTCTAAATAATTTGTATTAATTTTCAAGATCATTGTTACTGAAAATGTTTAGAGATTTCACAAAAAAAATCCCAGTGTTGAGTTTTATCTTGTTAAAGAAATATTAGTAAATATAAAGTTTTAATTATGGCTTGAATATTGATATGGCTCTGGGCAAGTAACTTTCTTTTCCTCAGTTCGTCCATGTGTAGTTTGAAGATAGTTTCAATAATTACTTAAAAGGGTTGTTGTGAGAATTAAATGAGATAGTATGGACAAATACTTCGAATTGGGCCTAATGTGTAATATATACTAGCTATAATGACTACTATGATATTAGTTAAGATAAATGTGAAATTTTCTCCCCCCCTCTCCAGTTTAATTCTCACCTTTATCCCCAGATGTAACCACTATCATAACTTTGGTACAGATTTTTGTAGACCATGTTTTAGCATCTACACTACACAGGTGAAAATGACAATGTAGCAATACCTCATTCTAGGTGTGCATTTACTATCTCTATCTCCCCTCATCTAATTTGACTATAACAATGAACCATTAATACATTTATATCTTAATATCCTCCTATTCAGTTTGGACTTATCTTTGTAGGTTGTACATATTATTTTCCATGTTTAGTGGAAATACTATTCTTAAATTACCATTGTATTTGTTTTCCTGTAGTTTGATGATTGTCAATTAAGGAGGTTTGTAATGTTATATATTACAATTAGTCAATCTTCATCTTTGGGTTTTTTTCCCAAATATTTTTATTTCTCTATTGACTTTGATATATATACCATCCTCTGTTTTATTAGATTTTATCATTTAATTCTTAAAATTAAAATTTTAATCTTTCTGGATATTTTATAGATTTTAGCAAAAACTGAAAAGTCATACGTTGTGATTTATTTACCATATTTCTATTTCATTACTAATTTTGTTAGTTTGTATTTAAGTAGTTTGCCCAAATATCAATGATCTTTACTGATTTCCCAGAACCTAGGTTGCATTTTTATTCAACTATTATTAAGTGAAAAATTTTGTGATGGTTTTTATTCTGAAGTAAAATGTGATTTGCATATGTGCTTTATGATTAGTTTATGCTTGTAGATCTTAATGATGATGATGGCATTTGTAACTTTCAGCTGCCAGAAGCCAATTCCAGCCTGTCATAATTGTAAGAGTTTCATCAAAATATTGATGGAACTTGGGGACTCAACAAGGGCTGAGTCACATATGTTATTGCCTGCTGAAATGGCTAAAAGCATTTCCCCAAACCTGAAAAGGATGCATTAAATTGTTTGCTGCCAGACAACTCAGGGCATCTTAATCTACATGTTATTGCCTCCTACTGACCAAACACCTGAACAGCTGTATGCTCTTCCCCAATCTGTCAATGCTTCTGTACAAAACTCTACCCTTTGAAGTGTGTATTTTCACCTTGCCTTATGACAATTTGTGTTAATAAAAAGCAAGGGGTCCTGAGACAAAGAGTACTTGTTTTCTTTAGCATGACTCCTCTCACCTTTAATGCTTTCAAAATTATCTTTCATCTCTGGACTCTTTCTTAAGTTACACACAGCTATTCTCCAGATTCCTGAACCCTTCGTAATGCCAGAACAAAAACCCTAGCATTCAGCCAGTTTTTTTTTTTCCCTATAGGAAATTCATGATCTTAGAGAACTTCCTTCAAGTAGTGCATGATGATCAATGGGAGCCTAATTATTTTCTCATCAAAGGTTGGTTTAGGAAGATAAATACTGAATAAGTAACTTCTAAAATTCTTCTAACCTTTGAAATGGTAATAGAAACATTAAAAAAAACCTATCCCAAATAGTTTTATATCTTGGAAGCTAATCACAACTGTCATGGATAGACTTAGGTAGCAGTTTTACTCAGGATTTTATCTAGAATTCCATCCTATATAATAAAAAAGCATAGTATGCAAAGTGTCTCCTCAATCAGGAGTTTATCTGGGAGTTTGATCAGGGGACAGAGCCAGCTGGGAGAAGGGGAAGGGAGGTCCCAGAAGTGGCAGGAGGCTGAGTGAAGGAAGGGAGTATCCGGCCTGCATACACTAGGAACCCTATCAGTGCACAAATTTTGTACACTGGGCCTCTGATGTAAATATAAAATTAATCCACACTTACTTTCTCCTTCCAGTCTTTAAATGAGAAATATCAAAATCTAGATGTTAGAGAATAGATTTTTAAAAACTTATACTATCTACAAATTCCCTAGTGTATCTTTAAATAAGGTGCTGCTTACAAAACTTTTATATTGAGTATAAGGAAAGAACATGAAAAAAAAAAACCCACATAATATATTTGACACCATCTCAGAGAGAAATGATCAAGACAATGTTATAAAAACATGCATAAATCTACTAGCTAAATGATTTAATAGGCCTAAGGACTTGTTCTCATTTTCTTTATAGCTCAAATCATGCCTACTGCTCATATCAGAAATAGCTTAATTACCAGGGTTAATCTGTGGCTTGTATCCTCTGAATACAAGGAAGTTTAAAAGTAAGGTTTGGGTCACTTGCTAAAACTACTTCACCTTTAACTCTGTTTCAGAGCCATGCTTAGCTCTCTCTGACAAAATGTTTGTATAATATAACATTGCGGGCAACACAATCTCTGCCATATTCCAGGAAATCTACTTTATGATAGATTGGCTTTTGTATTACAGACAATGTGGTAGCATAGAAAAGCCATAGATACAGTTATTAATTCCTATGTTCTGGGGAAAATGCCACCTGCTATGGTCATATGGATGAATGAAATATGTCCTGTTATTAAAAAAAGTAGAGTCCAGAGAAAGAGATAGAGTAAAGAAATAGGCAGAAGGGAGTGTGATTTGTGGTTGAATATACAGACATACAAACTAATATGAGCATATATGAAGTCATAACAACTCCTCATGGAAAAAGGCAATATCTCAACAGGAAAGGATCACCCATATTAAAAGAGAAGTAGAAGTTTCACTGAGAAAAAAAAGACAATAGAGCTTGTAAACCAACTTTTAAAAAGCCTGGAGGTTTGAACATTTCACAGAACTTGAGGGTCTCCATCAGTAATTCAATATGATTGATGAAGCTGGGATGTCAGTTTAGAAATGCATTAGGAAGAGTTGTGCATGTAAATAATGATTAGCAAGGTAAGGGGAATTTCTGTTTAGAACAACTTTTTAAAAAATGGTTTTAGAGACATAATGTTGAATGTAATGTGCAGAGTAAATTATAGAAGAAAAAATGCCAGGTAAAAAGGGGACATTGTTTCAGTCACCCAGACTAGCAAAGATGGTGGTCTGAACCCTGACAGTGAGAAAAAGAAAATAGAAGAGAATACCCACTTTTAAAGAGAATATTCAAGAAATTAACCTTCTTGAATATTGCTGGGCTTAAACTCCGACTTCTTGTGAGAAAGTTGGAAAAAGAGAGGCCTACTTAAGGCTAGGAATAAAAACACAGATAAAAACAGATAAACCAGAGGAGAAATGGATTAAAGATACTGCACTTGCAGAAATATTTTATTTGAAATTCTGTAAGACTATTTATAGAAATAAATATATTCCAGGCAAATAGAAATTAGAAGATGAAACTTGGAGAAGGCTGGGATCTAGAGTCACCAAATTCAGTGGCATTGGTTTACACAGGCCTAGGGAATATGGTTCTCAGGAATAAAGGAAGAGAAAATAACTGTATCAGGATGACCCAGATCAGAAAGCATAGACTTGAGAGCTAGGCTTTGCTATTAACTAGTTCTGTGGACTTGGCCTCATGTTAATATATATCCTGAAATCCCAGGGCATGGGCTTCACTGGAGGTGGAGGGTGGGGCGGATGTTCCCTCAGTCCAGCCTGCACTTTCTCATAGTCCGGGTCCATGGGGAGCAGGCCTAAGCAGGCAGTCGGACATCCCCCAAGGGTCCTTAATCCTGCCGCAGAGGCAGGAGAGGTTCCCACCACCACCACTCCACTGTGCTTGACATTCGAGAGCCCAACTTCTGGCTAAGCAGTGCTCCTGTGTTGAGCATCTGCCCCCTGGTGGTCAGTGCACATCATCGCGACTGGTTGTTCTGCCATTTGATCAATTTGCATACTAGGGTTTTATTATATAAAATATTTGGCTCATAGTTTTCAAAGACAGAGTCAACAATAGTCACCTCTTGACAACTCACTTATTTAAAATATCCAATGAAATGCAAATGTGCTTTAGAAACCCTTAGGGCAGTTTCTATGCTTTTGATTATGATATATTTACAGCAGCACCTATATATTAAGATGTTAACTATAGCATTTCAATGAAAAATTGGAAAGGGCCTAAATAACTATAGCTAGGGATCACTTATATAGAAAAACAGTATATTAATTTACATGAAATTATTATTATGCTGCCAGGAACTTGCATTGCTACAGAGATTGTAAAATCACAGTAACGGTTTACTGTTCTGAGTTTAAAAAGGTACAAACTTGTATATGCAGCATATTCATCACTATCAAAAATATGTGCATAAAAGAAAAGCTAGAAAGATGATTTTTAAAACAATAGCAATTTCTTGCCAAAACCGGTTTGGCTCAGTGGATAGATAATCGGTCTGTGGACTGAAGGGTCCCAGGTTCGATTCTGGTCAAGGGCATGCACCTTGGTTGCAGGCATATCCCCAGTAAGGGGTGTGCAAGAGGCAGTTGATCGATCTCTCTCTCGTCGATGTTTCTAACTCTCTATCCCTCTCCTTTCCTCTTTATGAAAAATCAATAAAATATATTTAAAAAAAAACAATAGCAATTTCTTTTGGGAGATACTACAGGTGATGTCTTTCCATTTCAGTGCTATTATAATTATTATGTGGGTATGTATGTGGGGAGCTAGAACCTAAGTATTTCTTTAAAGAATTCACTTGTGAAGCAAAGTAAGCAAGTTTGCTTTTAATATGTAGAATCTAATCCAGAAATATATTTAAAATGATCATATATTCCATCTATATCAATTATAGACAGATAATATAAAGCCCCAAGAAATGACATATTCCCAGAGTCACAGATTTGATGGCAGAGCTGGGCTATGAGCCCCAGAATTCCGGATTTTTCTTGCACAACCTAAGCAGTTCCGGTTAGAAACTCCCAAGTAAGGATCCCTGTGCTGCAGCTGCTGCTGGGTAGATAGGACCAATGAGACTGCAAGCTGTGCCACAAGGTGTGAATGGGGACTCGATTTCCACTTAAAAGTTGTGGAGATGGGCAGCAGTCAGACAGAAGAAGCAAGACATGCATGAAGAACCTTTTTTTCAAGATGGCTCCTTCTGTCTGATATACAGGGGTTTCTGTAGTCTTTTTGGTTCTGAAAGACTCACTCCAAGCAGGAGTTCTTCAAAGGATTTGTTGTTAGAAGGCCTGGCTCTGTTATTTAAAATTTTTTAAATGGTATTTCTACTGATTTTTAAGAGTGAGGGAGGAAGAGGGAGAGATGGAAACATAGATGACAGGGAAACATGGATTGCCTGCCTCCTGCTGACCGGGAACTGAACCATTGACCTCTTGGTTCCTGGGTCAATACTCAAACACTGAGTGATGCCAGTTGAGCTGTGTTATTTAATGTTCTGTGTGCACTTCAAGTTACTGAAACTGTTTCTGGCGCAGTTTCATTTTTTAAAGTTTAAAATAGTACTAATCATAACCACCTTGCTCAGATTTCCAAGATCATGTCTTTAAAGACCTGAACACAACTGGGTGTCATGACTGGGTTGGTGGCTTTGATAATAAAGAGCCAGAGGAGGAGGAATAAAAGAAAAACAACAACAATAACAATGGCGATGAAGATAATGATAAAGGAATGGGGAAGATGAGGATGACAAGTAAATAATTACAATGAAATGATGGTGAAAATGAGGAGGGTAAAGAGCCTTCTCTCTCACATTTTTAAAGCGTTCCCAGAGATAATGCTGTGTTTTGTGTGTGCCAATGGCTCTCCTGTCCCATCTGAATGTGAACTTTAAGTCCAAGGTCTTCTCTGTTTAGAGACTCATGCTGTGCTTACTGACAAATGAATGGACTACAGTAACTCACACTGCTTGTATGTATTACAGCAGATAAGAAACCGATCCGCTTTCTGCAATAGGCCATTTCATGTTTTCCTGCAGGGGGCAGGTGGGAAAAACACTGCATTTAATTTAGCTGGCTGCTTCTGATTTCTTTTTCATGGATTTTTTTTTTTTTAATTCTTGAGTGGAAAATGGTTTTCTTTTACCTTTCTTTGATGGATTTATTCTGGTGCTCTTTTTACGTTTTTTTAAACGTGGTTTTTGCTACAGTAGAATTGCCCACCAGACATTTAAAGGAGGTTGTCTGTAAGTTCTGAGAATAGCTATCCTGCTGTACCTTGACAAAAACTGACTTTTTGGAAATGTGGTGGCTAGTAGTCAGAGGATTCATCTGGAACATAGCTGAGGTGCTCTTGACAATAGGCATGAAGTATGTTACCTGAGCTTTGGTGTTAGGAGGGTGAATTTAGAACTTAATTTATGTGGAGGTAGAGAATGTCTGACCTCATATGCACAGCTCTGTAAAAATAACAAAAACCATAAAACTGCATCTATAATAATTGCATAGTTTATTAGTATGGCTGTTGCTTCAGAGATATTGGTATTCAATAAAGTGAAATGTACTGGAAGAATTACAATCGTCTTAATTCTGTTATAACATGGACGTGTGAAAAGCAAAAAAAAAGCAACCGAGTTGCAGAGTGTCTGCATCATTACCTGTGAGAGATAAGGGTTCACATTGGTATAACAAGTCCATTTCTGAATAACAGCTCTCACCTTATCTCTAATACTTGTAAATCATCTTTGTTAAAATGTTCATATAATTGTATTTATATAATGATAGCATATGATATGTAGTATTTTACATCTTGCTTTTCTTCTCTTAATAAATGATTAATTTATTTACATTCAGTAAATATAGATGGAATTCTGATTAATGTTTCTTATTAATGTATATATGTATATATATATATATTCTCCAACTTCCTTATTAATAGACTTTCTTGTTCATGTTTTAATGCCTCTATAATGAGTTCCCCACATTTAACCCCTAGTTCAGTCTAGCCTTACTCCAAGAAGAAATTATCTCAAATATGTATGGACTGCAAATTTCCACTGAAATTTGGTCTCCTGACCTCTGACATATAATCTTTCATCCTACCTGCACATGGCTATCGAGATGATCATATTAAAGTGCCAGGCCAATCAATGACCTTTCCTTTGCCACTAAGTGAAGTGCACACCTTTAGCATAAACTTACTTCTAGTATGAACTCACACAATTCATAGGAAGAGAAAAGCTGATTAAAAATTTGGAAGAGGAACTTCCTAAATTCTTTTTCCACAGAAGACATCCAAATGGCAAACTGGAACATGAAAAGGTGTTCAACATCAATTGCCATCAATAAATTGCAAATCAAAAAACTATATTGAGAATACCTTAAACCCATTAGAATGATTAAGTCACAAAGATGAGAGATAAAGATTGATGACGTTGTGGGAAAAGGAGCCTCCTGTGCACTCATGGTGGAAATATAAACTGATGCAGCCACTATGGAAAACAGTATAAACATTGCTCAAATTTTAAAGTAAAACCACCATGTGATCTAACAATCCAATTTCTAGATCTATATCTGAACAAAGCAAAACATAAAACACTAGCTCAAAACACCAGCACTCCCGTTTTAATTTCATCATTATTTACAATAGCTATGACACGGAAACAACCTAAGTGTCCATTGATGGGATGAATGGATACATGTGTTCTATATACACAATGGAGCAACTTTCATCCATAATAGAAAAGAAGAAAATCGGGCCTCTCTACAACATGGAGAAACTTTGCGGGTGTTATACTATGAGAAGTAAATCAGGCACAGAAAGATATATAATTTATAATCTCACTATGGAATTAATATTAAAAAGTACTCATAGATACAAAGAAAAAATTGTGATTTCCAGATGTGGGGGCTGAAGGTCTAGCGAAGTGGGTGAAGGGAATCAAAAGTTACACGCTTCCAGTTAAAAGGTAAGTCCTAAAATTTTGAAAAGCATTTAGTGCCATCTGAAATGTAGCAATTTGATATTCCATCACTTCCCTTCACAAAAACTTTCTACATTTTAATCGTACTAAACTCTCTCCTTACATTTAACAATACTATAATTCTGCCCCCAAATTAGTGTCTTTATCTGAAAGACTCTTCAGTCGCTGGAATCTTTACTGTCTTTTAAACTACACTTCAAACCCTTTTAGAAGTCTTTCTTCTGCTACTTCACTTTTGTACCAATATATCAAGAACTTCTAACATTCTGGGCTATCTAGCTGCTTCGTGGTGCCATAAAGTCTCTGTTATTAAGAAACATGAGCAAAAAATAAGAAAAAAAAGGAAAGAAAAGAAACATGAAATTTACAAAGGGAGGACAGCCATACCACATAATAACTATAAAACATCACTCTCAATGTCATATGTGTTACATCTCCTACCCTTGTAGTCCCCCTACCTTGTACTGTGCATGTACTAAACATTATGGTGATAATACATAAATGTTGCTGAATGCTTATTGTATGTACTAGACATCATACCCAATACTTAAAACCAACATCTCATTTAATCCTCACAACAAGTACCCCAAATTGGTATTAATCATTATTCTTAATTTATACATAAGAAAATAGCTGGGAGGATTCAGCTACTCACCCAAGGTCACACAACTCCTTCTTAATAAAGCCAGGATTTGAGTTCAGGTTGTAAGAGTTCTTAAACCTTATTATATTTATTATCTTAAATTTTATAAATTGAATCAATAAAAGTCTTTGGAAGAACTAAATTGTGGCCCACGAACCAAGGTCCAAGACACAAGGCAAGGTATGGAAACTCCATTAAAGTCCAGCCAGGGGAAAGCAATATCCTTTAGGGATTATTAACTAATAATAACATGTCATTGCTTAATTGCTAATTAAGATATATATTTTTAAAAGATCAGGTAAATTGACCACTAATTTTATTGAAAAACATTTCTGTCTATTATCAAAGGTCTAGACAAGTTATCATTTTTTCCCCTGGTGTCCCATTAATTCTAGATCTAAAGACATTATGTTTTTCATTGAAGGATATTGACCACAAATGGATAATTCATTGATGTTTCCTGCCCTTTTGGAAAAGTTAATCATTAGGCCAAATTCTCCCTGTATTCACCCTTTCTAGGGAAACCTTACATTTTTCAAAATGAATGACCACTCTTCATAAAATATATTCTTTGATATAAATTATAGTAGCTTCCTCATTTATCCCTCTGCTAGTATCACCATCTGTATTAGATGTTGGTAGCTGCTGTAACAAATTACCCCAAACTAAGTGCTTCAAATAACACATTTATTTTATTTGTTTGTTTAGATTAAAAGTTCATTAAGGCTTTCAAGTTTGCTGGGCTAAAATCAAGCTATCAGCAGGGCTGCTGCTTTTCTGGAAGACTATATAGAGGAAAACTCATTTCCTTGCTTTAGGCCATAGTTGGCAAACTGGAGCTCAGAGCAACATGCAGCTCTTTGGCCCCTTGAGTGTGGCTCTTCCACAAAAATACCACGGCCTGGGTGAGTCTATTTTGAAGAAGTGGCATTAGAAGAAGTTTAAATTTAAAAAATTGGCTCTCAAAAGAAATTTCAATCGTTGTACTGTTGATATTTGGCTCTGCTGACTAATGAGTTTGCCAACCACTGCTTTAGGGCCATATGCACTCTGTGGCTCATGACTCTCTGGCTCCATCTTAAAATTGAGCAACAGTGGGTTGAATTCTTCTCACTACATCACTCTGATATCTTCTTCTGCCCACCTGGCTAATCCAAGATAATTTTCCCATTTCCAACTCCATCACATCTGCCAAGTCCCTTTTGCCATGTGTGGTAGGTAACACAGTCACAGGTTCAGGATATTAGGATGTAGTCATTTGGGTGGGTTGGGGGGAGGACAATGATTCTGCCTATCACACTGTCACTCATTCTCATTTATTATACAAACTGTGATGAGAGTAGACTATCTCAAACGAATACAAAAACATTGATGTCCATGTGCAAATATCTTCAGTAGCTCACTCTTACATGCATGATATGTAAGGTATTTCAAAATCTGGCTTTTGTCTACATGGTAATTTCCATATTCTTACTAAACCACTTCTGCTTCCACTTCTATTTTCTTCTACCACTAAACTTCTCATTGGTTGCTTTCTTTACCAAGAATTCCCTCCTCTTTGACCACCTCAAAAATGCCTCCTCTTTTTTTGAATTCTTAACCCAGTGTTTACCTTTTCCATAAATCTTTCTCTGATTCTTCCCAGGGAGTATTAGCTGCTATATCTCCAGGAGTCACCATGTGTGTGCTCAGTATACATGGAATCTAGGAGCATCATTGAATCAATGGTTTGTCCTGATAGACAAGTGTTAGGGAATGCTGTTAACTAAGTCACAGATGGTTAAGGCAAGATATCTCCAAAGACCTATACAGAAGACATACTCTCATGTAATGCCTAATGACTAGCGGTTACTAGAAGAGAAATTCTTATTGACAAATATAACAGTTGATCCAACCCACATATAGGAAGGTCATCTTGGGTCAGCTAGTCCTTCTCCTATGCTGATATACTGGCTCAGTACCTAATTAAAGCAGTTCATCTTCCCTTCTCAAGACAACTATTGCAGCACTGGGAATAGAATTCAGAATTGAGGTCCGAGTGTGTCTATGTGGCATTAGAACACAAACTACCTGCCCTTTGCTCCACTTTTCCTGGGGTCCTGGAATCTTTTCTCTTTGGACTTTTATATACTAAGGGCAGTTGTTTTATATCTTCAACCTCAACATTTCCCTTTCTTAAATATCAAAGTGAAAGAGATGGTTAGATTTTATTTTCTGGACAGCAGTCGTCTGCCTACATGCTTATGAACAAATAGTCTCATTGCTTTCCAACATCCTTTTAACATCAAAACCACCACTCAGTGATAATGCTCGTTTCTCAAGTTAAAAACCACTGATAAATCTTGAGGTTACATTGTGTTTCTCAAATAATCAAGGCAAATTTGCAGTAACAGTCTTGCTACAGTAATAAATAAAAATAAAACACCAAGCTCCATATCTTTCAGGGGCTCTCACTATGACACCATTATTGGCTCATCAACACTGTGACCTTCTTTAGGCAATACAAAATGATTTCTTTGTTAGGAATCTATAGACTAGCATGATATCTGAAAGAAAAAATGGCTCAAAAAAAAAGATAAAATGTAAATGAATCATTTTAAAGAAGGTAATTATATAACTGACAGAGACCATAATTCTTTAATACTTCAATTGGTAAGGATATATACTGTAAAAGCCTTTAAGTTATATTATGTACTCACCTTGAGTGAGAACTATCCCGATTTGTTTAGTTCCATTACTTGTAGCATATTTGTAGTTTAGCAGACTGTAAATTAAAATAGTGTTTCATCCAAGTAAAATGATAGAGGGATATGGGTGAATTATAATCAAAATTTATATTAGAAATTAAATTGACCAAAAATAATAAAGATAATCTTGATGAAGAAAAATAAGGTAGAATGGTTTGTTCTATTAAATAAAAACATGTACAAATTTATAGTTTCAAGACTGTGTCATTATAGCAATAATCATAACATACATACATAAAAACTAGACCTATTTTAGATTGAAAGGTGAGGAATAAATTATCTATTTGATAAGTGATATTAGAACAAATATAAAAATGGGTTCTTACCTTATAGCATTCATTTAATTTATTAGAAAATACACTAAAAACATAAATATAAAAGGGAAACTATAAAACTTTTAGAGCCAAAAAGGAGTAATGTATCCATATACCTGGAATAGGGAATGATTCCTCATTTAAGGTATACATAAGCATACACATGTGTGCAACAAACCAAAAAAAGGAAGATCAATACATTTTAACATACTTATTTCTGAGAGAGTTCAGGAAACCACAGAGTCCATCCTATATTCTCACTCATGTAGGAAATAAAGCCAGAAATCCTGTCAGCTGTTCTCAGCCATTTGATCTCCTCACAACAAGCTCAGAGCCAGGAAGAGGCCTAAACCAAAATATATTCTGACAGCAAGACTTACCTTCCCAAGATGTTTCCAGCAGACACGTTCAAAAAGCCAAACTTACCTGACTGATGAAGAACTGTCTCTATTGAGGGAAACCTGGAAAGTATGGAAGAGGAGATTGCTTAATCAAAAGTGCAGATCATAATGTAAGAAATCAGTTATCACTACATTAGGGTAAACATAAATGGAGATTTGTGAACTGACAGATATAGAATTCAGAATAACTCTCCTCTTAAAGAATTACAGGAACACACAGACATCTAAATGAAATTAGAAAAACAATAAATGAACAAAAATAAAAAGTTTGACAAATGAATAAAAGCCATAAAAAAACCTCAGGCCACACCCCCGTCCTGGATCAGGGCCAGGAGACCTGAGGTTATGCTCCCTGCCCAGCAGGGCTTGACAAGGATGGGACTGGCCAGGTCTGGATCTGGCCAAATGGGGGCAGGGCCAGCCAGGTCTAGGTCTCACATGATTTTGAGGCCCATGTGGGTGGATGGGGACTTGACTCTGGTTCCTGTGGTGTGTCCCAGACTCTGACAGGAGAAAGGTTTTCGTATACATTTTACTAATTTTCTTTCATTCTTAACACTTCTATTATAGAGAAAGGGCAAATAGCAATATTAAATTATGTCCTCTAATTAAACCCCTTTTAATGTGCACAAATTTTGTGCACCAGTCACTAATATAGATATAGAAGACTATTACAGGGGAGTGCTGAAGCAAGGAATTAGCCATCTACATACATGAATAGGAATTTTACAGAATAACAAATCAATGAAGAGTAAAAAAAAAGTTGCTCAAAATCATTAGCATTAGAAAAAATGAATTAAAAATCAAAATTATGTAGTAATTTATATCTATCAATTTAGAAAAAAACGCATACACTACAAAGTTAATCAACAAGTATTGGCAAAGATAAAGAACAAAATCTTATACATTGCTGGTTTGTATGAAAATGTTCTCAATGTTTGGGCATGTAATTTGGCATTCTCTACTCAAGTTGAGGACACATTCAAGCAGGTATACCTTTTGGTATATATGCCAGAAAAATTATTGCCACATGTGTCTAGAAACAAAAAAAAATTTGCAGTAGTTGTGTTTATAATAGATTCTCAACCACAAAGCAAAACAGAAATCCTGGGAACAAACTAGGTATTCATCATTGATTAAAAGGTAAACAGATGAATACACTGCAGCAAATTCATACAAAATTCTATTCAGATAATGAAACTAGAACTACAATACTTATCAATACAAATATAACTCACTTCTATAATGCTGAGTAAGAAAGTCATAAGATGATACTACCTAAGTTAAAAAATGGAAAATCAAAGACTTACTTCCAGATAAAGTAAAAATATTTTACAAATATATAAGAATAAAATATAATAAAATGTATATTTGATATTGAATACATATACTAATTATTCAAATAGGGAATAGACACAAAAATTATGTGGGAACTGAAACAAAATCAGGAAAAAAACACATGGTAGACAACTTGGTGATGTTCATTTTCATTAACTGTATGTTGGGATAGGATTTTATTGTTATTAATGCAATTATATGTTGTAAATCTTAATTTCCAAGTAGTATTTAAAATATATAGGTAATATGAAGTAGCAATTGAGGAAGTCTAACTCATTTATCCCTTTCAAGGAAATCTAAAGGCTTTTTTGAAAGCATTCTTTTGGGTTTATATATATAATTATAGATCATTCCATGTAAGATCAAATAAAAGCTGGCTGCAAGATAAAGGTACATCTAGCATTATTAATAATTGGAGTTAGAATTGCCACTGCTATTAAAAAAATGATCAAATATCAACTCAGTTCATTATGTTTCAAGTGACACAAAGCAATTCTTTAAGGAATCCAAGTCCCTTCTCTGTGCCCCATCACCATAGCTACCTCTTCCCTTTATGGGTCTTTGAAAGTGTCGTTAAAAAAAAAAAAGTGTGCTTCTGTCATTTTCCGGCAGATCTATGGGACCCACGGCTGAGTTCCTTCCCTTGTGTGAACTCCATGTTCCTGGGCCTCGATGCTCCTTAATGGGAGGCAGGACCAGCTGTTTCCTAAGAGGGCACCAAGCTCATTAGGAAAGGTGAACTGTGCCTCCTGTGGCACTGATGGCCCAAATTTATGGAGTCTGCTTTGCACATCACAGATCCATCATCTCATGTACACACTCTCCTCGCGCCCGGAGTTTTATTATCCTCCAGGGCATTTTGCTGATAGCTTCATTCTTCCAAGGTGTACTTGTCACTTCAGGTCTTGACGGTGGACTGCAAGTTCCGAACCACGGATCATGTGAGATTTATCTGGAGTCCTCTTTTTATTCTTCTGGAGGCATCACCATAAATAAACTTCCATGTGGAAAAGAAAACAATGGGGCAGTGTTCATTGCTAAGATGGAGGGGTGAGGGGAAGCTTCAAACAACTTATGTGAGACATGCTTATAGATCAGTGGTTCTCAACCTTTCTAATGCCGCGACCATTTAATACAGTTCCTCGTGTTGTGGTGAATCGTAATGTAAATATCTGTGTTTTCTGATGGTCTCAGGCGACCCTGCTAGTGGTTCTCAACCTGTGGGTCACTGCTGTAGAACCAGAGACCATCAGAAAACAGGTCACGACCCACAGGTTGAGAACCGCTGTTACAGATGAACACAAGTTGAGCCAGAGACCAAAGGAAATATGTTTCCAATTTTTATTTTCCCACACAGAGCTTTATTTATCATGAAAAAGGGTTAGCAACACAGGGATGCACCTTGCTTTGCTAGCTCAAACTTTATTTTAAAAATTCACCATTTTGTAAATGAGCTAGTTCTGGAATATGTAACACCACATGAGAGTACACTTATAAACATACACGCCCATATTTTTAAAATGAGAGAGTCACATTGTGAATGTCTAATGTGATGCTGTAGGTTAACTCTTTTCCTTGAACTGACCACTGGATTATGAAATTTGTCTGGAAGACAAAGATAAATGAAGCGAATTCTTTACCCTAAAAACAAAGGTGCTCATCTATCAGGAATACTCTTTCTCTCCAGGTGACCAATAAGCACGTAAGCCTGCCTCACCACATCTATGGTGTTTGTGATAAACAGATCACAGCCAAAACTTGTAGTCAATGGAAATGACTATCCTTTCCTAAGCACATTCTAGGAAAGTCAACAGTTGTTTTTCTCTTAGGTCTTAGGATTCAACCTCACAGTCAAAAAGCTCCAAACTTACTCCTTCACACCGCACCCCACCCTACCCCCCCACCAACTATAGTCATGAGTCTAATGCAGCGGTTCTCAACCTGTGGGTCGAGACCCCAGCGGGGGTTGAATGACCAAAACACAGGGGTTGCCTAAAGCCATCGGAAAACACACATATTTACATTATGATTCATAACAGTAGCAAAATTACAGTTATGAAGTAGCAACAAAAATAATTTTTTGGTTGGAGGGTCACCACAGCATGAGAAACTGCATTAAGGGGTTGCAGCATTAGAAAGGTTGAGAACCACTGGTCTAATGGTTAGCTTGTGTTTTGGGTTCTGTAAACCACAGTGAAATCAGAGTGTAGGAAGAGCACTGGATTCTAATATGTCAGAGGCCTGAGCTCAATCTTTGGCTCAGATTTCAGCCAAGAGACTCAGAAAATAAACCATACCTCCCTCTTTAGGCTTCTGTTTTTCTCATCTTCACAAAGAAGTTGTGAGGATTCAATGATGCCTGAAGTGCATTCCACAATAATCACTTATAATCACCACTAGAGGCCTGGTGCACAACATTTGTTCACTGGGGGTAAGGGGTCCCTCAGCCCAGCCTGCACCCTCTTGCAGTCCAGGACCTCTCAGGGGATGCCCGCCTGCCGCCTGTCCTCCAAGGGGTCCTTAGCACTGCCTCACAGGAGGGCTTGGTACCACCGCTGCACTCATCAGCCATGAGCCAGTCTTTGGCTGAGGGGTGCTCCCCTTGTGGGGGCACACTGACCACCAGGGGGAAGCTCCTGTGTTCAGCATCTGCCCCCTGGTGGCCAGTGTACATCATAGCGACCAGTCCTTCTGCAGTTTGGTCAATTTGCATATTAGCCTTTTATTATATAGGATAACTGTGTTCCTAACTAGTGAAAGGTCCTAGTTCTGACCATTGGAAATCACCCCCCTGTCTATAACACCCCTCCTTACCTATTTATCAAATAATTACAAATTTGTTTTCAGCAAAATATCACTCCTTTTTACAAGAGTTGGAGCTCCTACCTTGATAAAATCATCATCCTCACACATCACCTTTAAAACAAATGTGAGGTATAACTTACATTTCTCTAGCAACATTCTGTCTTTTTTTCCCCTGCTATACAGTTCTATGCATGCTGTTTGTCTCTCCTCTTACAAAAATTACACCTTTCAAAGCTCAAATAAGCTAATATTTTGCTCTGATATAGCAAATGGAGCCATGCATTCAACATAAACTACCTTTTTGGACATGGATTTTTAGACATTCACCAGCCGTGCTAAAAGCAGGTATGGATCTCTCAACATTGTTTATCACTCAAATAGGCAGATTAAACTCAACATGCCAGGTTCCTAAGTTCAAACCAAAGTTTATAGTTTCCGAGTTAAAAAACATTGTCACCAACAGCTCTGTTTCTCTCCTTCCTCAGAGTTCTATGCATTTTCTCTCGGAACAAGTGTAAATTACTAACGAAGAGGGAAGATCCAATTATTCTTATCCACCTCGTGGAGGTAGACTTTCCAGCCCACTGTGAAATAAGTTCTAGTGACTTTGAGGGAGGCAGCCACCTACCTTCAGTTACAGCTTAATTTAATTTCCTGCAGTGGTGTGTGCAGCCAGGAGCCCAGTCATTAGGATGGCAATGTTCGCGTGCTAGATTTATGGAAATTAGAGTGTGTAAGCACAGTAGATGATATTTGTTTTTGATCCTGAAGTAAAGGTAATTGACTTTAATTATTACAGTCAATGTTCTTGTTACTTCAGATAATTATGGGTGGACCCTTCCAGATAAAGGATTTATTATGCTATCTCCAAAACTCAGCTAAAGCTATGGTTGAGGGAGCAATTTCATTATATTCCCTTTGTTATCGGAGTATGTGTTATTTTTTCCTTCTTTCTTAATTGTTTTATTTTTAATCTGAAACTTCATGTTTTGTTTGGTTTTAAAGCTGGAGCTGAAAGCTGAGGAGCCTCCTTTCAAGAGCTCCAGAGGAAGAGCAGTGAAAGGATGGTTAAGTTCCGGTGGTTCACGATTGTCAAAGGTATCTTCTCAAGTGCAGAGATTCCACCTTTACATGGAAAACCAGGACCTATGGCTACACTGGCTTACTGGTTTACTGGAATAAAGCAACTTACTAGTGGTGCTAAATCATTTCTTTTCACTCTTTATGTTATATAATAGAATGTTTGCATTTTTGCTTTAAAAACATGATGAGAAATATCCAAAGTCCTCTTCTGCAGAACTAACATTCTGATTAAAAGATTTACTTGTTTTCATTTTTAATTGCTTTGAGGCACACTTATATGACACAGGAGATAATTTGAGGGATAAATACATTTCTAAAGTATTTATTTTAGTGTCTATTTTTCCTCTTAAAGTTAAAGCAGCCAATTAAAACCATATTTGCATAGATATTATTTAAGGTGAGGTTTAAATAGTAATTAATATTAGGCAAGTATAGTACATGTCATACATAGCTATAAGACAGTTTAACAGTGACATCATTTTTTAAAAAATATATTTTATTGATTTTTCACAGAGAGGAAGGGAGAGGGATAGAAAGTCAGAAACATCGATGAGAAAGAGACATCGATCAGCAGCCTCCTGCACACCCCCCACTGGGGATGTGCCCACCACTAAGGTACATGCCCCTGACCGGGATCGAACCTGGGACCTTTCAGTCCGCAGACCGACACTCTATCCACTGAGCCAAACCGGTCTCGGCAGTGACATCATTTTAACTAACACTAGTGTAAGAAAATGTAATAGTCACTTTAGTCTATCATGTTATTTCATAATGAGAAATAGATGCCCCAAGACTTTAAATAAATGCTCAAGGTCACAGAGCAAAGGTTGAGTTATGTAATGCGTAAGCAAGCAGCCAGATTCTCCAAATACACCAAGAGTCGCACCCAACAAGAGCAAATGAAGACAAAAGAAGACCTTTGCAACCGCCTGCTCTCCAGGGAACTATTTGATGTGCTTCATCACCAAAAGGCTTCCTGCCCAACAGAGAACTGTCCCTGCCTGCTACACAGGTAAAGGACTGCCTGTATTTCACTTGTCCATTTTCTGTAACAGCAGCTTATTCAACAACTTCGCTCCTAACCTTTGGATGTATAGCTCCGTTTCTCATTAGTTAATATTTTCCTTCTCTCTTATAGAAGATGTCATTTTGATTATACATTTGACCTGCTCATATGTAATATTAAATAAGACAATGCTCCTGTGCAATTCAATGTATTTGTGTTGCAGGAATATCCTTTAAATCCTTCTTATCGAGAAATGTTGAAATTTTCTCCATGGTCTAGCAATGTAAATGGATCCCTACTGAAGGCCAGAGAGGGCAGTGGAAGCCGGTTTGTATTACTGGCTCTGAGCGGGAGCAAGTCTGGAAACACTTTAATCACACAATAGCACCGCATGTTTTGTGCAAAGATTGAACTCCCCAGACTCTTGTAAAGTTACAAAGCTCGTCAAGCAAGTTGTTCCAACTTAGTCTCTGGCATGTAGAGGAAATCCCTCTGGAGAAGAAGGTTATTGCTTCTAATTAGACCTTACAAATTGGGAGAGACAGAAAATCTGGACTAGCAGACAAATTTAACCTCGGGGATCATGATCTCCTTCTGCGTTAACCTCCAGAATGAGAACATTTTTAAAGAGAAAGAGAGAGAGAGAGAGGGTGTGTAAAGATGCTTTCGGATTCTGTCCTGACTGGTCTAGCATAGGTCTTTTGGAGCCACCATGACTGCAGGATAGCAGTCTTTCCTATGGTACAATTTCTCCTTGTTGCAAGTATAAGCAAAGACATTTTCCTGTTTTTTGGTTGTTTTTTTGTTTGTTTGTTTGTTTTTCAAAATTCCTCTGTGACCCAAGAGGATGGCCAAAGGACAGGAGTTTAAGCCCAAATGACTCACGCACCTTTGTTAGCTCCAAGGTCACAAACATCTATTCAAACAGCCACCTGCTATTCCTGTAATCTGCTTCCCTTCCTGAAAACTGCCCCTCTGAGCATCCCTAAGGAAGGGAGGGGAAAGGGTCATGAATTATAAAGGAGGGTTCTTCCGTGCTTATGGTACGCCATGCAAACTCGGCAATCTTTCGGTGCACAGGATGATGCTCAACCAACTGAGGCATTCTGGCAGGGCTCCTTTGTTTTTGTTTTTCTGTGTTGTTTCTAACTCAAAATGAAAGTGGTTTTCTAGACTAATAGTTAGCAAATTCATAAGTCAACAGAGCCAAATATCAACAGTACAATGATTGATATTTCTTTTGAGAGTCAAATTTTTTAAACTTAAACTTCTTCTAATGCCACTTCTTCAAAATAGACTTGCCCAGGCCATGGTATTTTGTGGAAGAGCCACACTCAAGGGCCAAAGAGCCACATGTGGCTCGTGAACCACAGTTCGCTGACCACTGTCCTAGATTACTCGATTTGGGGAGTATATTGAAAGCAGACTTGTCCTGTCTCACAAAGGTGTCAGAGATAGAATAGGCTCAGGCATTAGCAAAACCATTGCCTAGTCCTAGCATTTACCATTGTATGGAAACTCCACAGTATTTTATGGGTGATATATTCAAAGAATATCAGAACAGGAAGAAGTTGTAAGATATCATCTGTCTTTAAACCTTTTGTTTATGCATTTATCATAACTTTGTGTACAGACTGACCAGTATTCAGATTTGACTTTCACATTAACTTGGGGAAATTACATAACCTCTCTGAACCCCACTATTTTTGTCTACACATGGATATAATAACAAATCACTAAAAAGATTAGTAGCAGAAAAGTTGTGAAACATTTACAGTAAGCATGTCCTCTTTCTGCCCATCATTATATATGTAAACAGTCAAGAAACACGGTGAACAAGGTGAGCATCTCATGCCAACTAATGAAGCTAATTAGTAACAGAAATAGAATGATCATCAGATTTTCTAGTCCTGAAATGGCATTCTCTTCCTTTGCAACATGATGATTCTCTGGAGAAAATTTTTAGCAATTTTTTTTCTTTTTAGCATGTCAGAATCCAAATGAACTTCATTCTACCCATGTCTGTAGAACATTAGGACAAAGGTATCCTTACCTACTACATCTGAATGAGGGGCAAGGTCTTCAGAAGTTTTTTTTTTAATTATTATTATTATTTAACTAGTGACCTGGTACATGAAATTCCTACACATTAAAAGGGGATTAATTAGAGGAAATTAATATTGCTATTTGCCTTTTCTCTATAATAGAAGTGTCAGAGATGAAAGAAAATTAGTAAAATGTATATGAAAACCTTCTTCCTGTCAAAGTTTGGGGCTCACCACTGGACCCAGAGTTAAGTCCCTGCCTACCCACATGTACCTCAAAATCACATGAGACCCAGACCTGGCTGGCCCCCCTGCACTGGGCTAGATCCAGACCCAGCCATTTCCACCCTTGTGAAGCCCTGCTGGACAGGGGGCGTAGTCTCAGGTTCCCAGGCCCAGAGCTAGGATGGGGGACCTCAAGGCATGCCCCTCCCTGGTCCCCCAGCCCAGACTGGAGTGGGGGTGGTAAGCTTGCCTTGAGGTTTTCTGTCAAGTCCCGCCTGAGGTCCCCTGTTAAGCCCAGGAAGGCAGGGGGTTGCAGCCTCAGGCTCCCCTGCCTGGTGCTGGAGTGGAGGAAATGGCCTGAAGTCCCCTGTCAAGCCCCACCAGGTGGGGATGAGGCCCTGAGGTCCCCTGGCCTGATGCTGGGAGGTCTGAGGTCTCCTAGCCCAGCACCAGGACTGGAAGCACACCTTGAAGTCCCCTGTCAAACCCTGCCAGGTGGTGGTGGGGGAGGGTGTGTGTGTGTGTGTGTGTGTGTGTGTGTGTGTGTAGCCTCAGGTCCCTGCTGATTGCTCATTAAGGATCCTTATGGGAATTTGGCCTCAGCTGTGGGTGCAGCCATCTTTGTGATGGAGTCATGGTCAATTAGCATATACTCTCTTTATTAGATAGGATACTCAAAATACATAAAGAACTTATAAAATTAAACATAAAAAAGTCTGATATTTTGGGCTGAAAATTTGAACACACATTTCTCTCAAGAGGGCATACATATAGCCCACAGACATATGAAGAAATATTCAATATCCCTAATCAGCAAGTAAACAGAAATCAAAATCAAAGTGAGATATTACCTCACAACCATCAGACAGGCTATTATCAAAATGGCAACAAATAATGCATGATGGTTGAGAATGTGAAGAAAAATGACTCTTTTGCACTGTTGGTGGGGTTGTAATCTGGTGCAGAAAATAAGAAAAACAGTATGTAGGTTCCTCAAAAATTCAAAAAATAAAATTAAACTACTAAATGACTCAGCAATTTCACTTCTGGGGATTTATCTAAAGAAAATGAAAACAGTAATTCAGAAAGACATATGTACCCCTATATTCATCACAGCATTATTTACAATTAGAGGCCTGGTACATGAAATTCATGCACTGGAGGAAGATTCTCTCAGCCCGGCCTGTCCCATCTCACAGTCTTGGAACCCTTAAGGGCAATGCCCCCATCATACCTCTGCTGCTGCCACTGCTGGACAGTGTGAGCCTTGGATAACTGTGGGCAGCCGGACAGCTGCCATTCTAGGCTTGCCTGAGTCTCAGGCTGGCCCTGGGTGGCCGGGCTCTGAGAGGACTGGGGGACTTCAGAGGCAGGCACATGGGGCGGGCCCGACCATGCAACATGCCTGCTGCCCTGACAGGGCTGAATAGACAGGGCATCACCATCTTATGGCTGTGGGTGCCACCATCTTTAAGGGCATGGCAGTCAATTAGCATATTGCCTTCGTATTGGCGTCAATGTTGCCATCTTTGTGAGGACATGATGGTCAATTAGCATATTCCCTCTTTATTAGATAGAATAGCTAAAATATGAAAGCAATCTAGGTGTCCACCAACAGATGAGTGAAGAAAAGATTTACATATACATACAGTGTTACCGTGAGATACGAGTGCCCTAACATACGAGATTTTTGAGATACGAGCCATGGAGCGAGGGATTTTTGCTTTGAAATACGAGCAACATTTGAGATAGGAGTAACTGCGTTGATCTGCCGGCTGCACATGACCCACCAGTTTACTGCGACTCGAGCGTCTCATAGTTTCCCATGCCTCAAGGTTACGGAATGAATTAAACTCATATCTCAAGGTAGCACTGTATCTATATCTGTCTATCTATACATACACATATATTTATACAAATATATACACATATTTATACAAATATGTACACATATGTAAATACATAAATATATATGCATACATATATACACATACTCACATGCATACAATGACATATTTACTCAGCAATTAAAAAAAGTAAAATCTTGCCATTTCCAACTACATGGGTCGACCAACGGGATATTAAGATATTTGAAATGTCAGACAGAGAAAGATAAATACTGTATAATTTGTTATATATGGAATCAAAAACAAAACAAACCAGTGAACAAACAAGACAGAAAAACTCATAGATTCAGAAAACAAGCTGATGGTTATCTGGAGTAGGGATAGGGAAAGGGTAAAAAAAGAAAAAAGGATTAAGAAGTTATGGCAATGTAATATATAGCCCAGAGTATATAATCAATAGTATCATATTAACTTTGTATGACAACAAATAGTTACTAGACTTATCATGGTGATTGCATTATTTATAATAATAAAATGTAATATGCTAATTAGACCAGACATCCTTCTGGAAGGACGATCTTTCGCATAACACCACAGTGGGCAGTGGCCAAGGCAGAGGCAGCTACCCCGACAGCGGGGGCTGAACTCCTTGCATGAATTTTGTACATTGGGCCTCTAATAAGGTACAGTGGTACCTTGAGATACGAGTGCCCTAATTATACGAGATTTTTGAGATATGAGCCATGGAGCGAGTGATTTTTGCTTTGAAATACGAGCAACAGTTGAGATACGAGTAATCGTGGTGATCGGCCGGCTGCACACGACCCACCAGTTTACCGCTACTTGAGAGTCTCATAGTTTCCCACGCCTCAAGGTTATGGAACAAATTAAACTCGTACCTAGAGGTACCACTGTACATAAATGTCAAATCATTGTTTTACACCTGGAACTAATATAATAGTGTATGTCAACTATCCTATATGATAAAAGGATAATATGCAAATAGACCAATTGGCAGAATGACCAGAACACCTATGGTCCCTCACCCTGCTCAGCCTGCCCCACAGTGACACCCCACCTAAATTGGGGGCTGGGCTGGCTGGCAAACTGCCCTTGGTCCCTTGCCCCACCAGTCCTGCCTCCAATCAACCCCGCCCCAGCTGGCCTGCCCCTGATGGCCCACATCGGGATAGGCTGGCTGGAGCCCACCAGTACACGAATTCATTCACTGGGTCTCTGATATTTTAATAAAAATGAATTTAAATACATAAAGAGTAAATAAAAATGAATCTAAATAAATAAAGAGTAAATAAATAAATGTAACCACAAGGCAACCTTAAGTTTTGGATAAAATAAGGACACTTCTGTATGTGCCAACCTAGTTTTTTTCTGGATCAGATACCTTGCCTCTCATTTGCAAGTTCAGACAAGCAAAGTACAATAGATGCCTGACATCTATTTTTGTCACCGATTCTTTTTGGAAGTGCCAATACGAGGAACAAAGGAAGGCCACAAAGATCCCCATGGAACACGGATAACCAGGGTTAACAGCAACTCAGAGCATCAATCATTTTTATTGCCCCCTAGGTGGTGTTTCCATTATTTATGCTGCTGGGTGATCAGCTATATTTATGACACAGCTAGTTGTCATGGCTTTAAAAATATGATGGATTACTAAATTAATCCCACATTCCTTGTCTTGGACTTGAAACATGAGCAGTCGTAAGGAGCACAGAGGTATCTGTAATCACGAAGTTAAATGCCCGTGGGTCACGGTGAAAGACTGACCATTATGTCCAGAATGAGTCTGTGTCAATAATGTTAATGCTCCTTCCCTATGCTTACAGAGTGAGTGCTGAAATGTACCCTATCAGTGCACTGGTATTTCTAAGTTCTATGGGGGATGTAAACCTGGATGAGACATAGATTTGACTCCCAATGTGTGTTTTTTTAATTTTTATTAATTTTTTATACATACCTCCCCATTGTCTCCCCTCCCTCCCAGGCATACCCCAACCCCCCAGTGTCTATGTTCATTGGTTATGCTTATATGCATGCATACAAGTCCTTTGATTGATCTCTTATCTACCTCACCTAACTTTAATCTTCCTGCTGTAATTTCAATCTGTTTGAAGCTTTACTGTCTCTGTATCTATCCTTTTGTTCATCAGTTTATAATGTTCTTGAGTCCACTTACAATTATCATTTGAGAACAGGGACCTGTAGGAGGAGAAGTAAAAATAAAGTACCGGGGATTTTTGGCAAAGTGAGAAAGAAACCACTCGCTGCTGAGCTTAGGGGAGATGACAAAGACGGCGATGGAATTTGGAGAGAGATGAAGAAAGAAAAAGATGTTGACAAGAGAAAATGGGAAACAATTCATGTTTAGAGAACGGCACAAGCAGAGGGATGGAAACACTAGAGAGAGCAATTCGCGAGTGCACAGGAAGCCATTAAATTGAAGAGTAGAAGGAGTCGGATCCTGCAAGGTCAAGGCAAGTTTTGACTTAATTCTAAAAGCAAAGGCAAGCCGAGATGATGTTTTTATAAGGAAAAACTCCCTGTGCCTTAGGAAAACAAATGTGCCCACAGCTTCAGTAGGACTTGGAATAAGCAAGGATATAAATCAGACAGCTTATTGCAGGTCTACAGGTAGTAAGAAAGAACAGAGCGGGAACAGGACTGAAGATTTTAAGTCGTGTTCAAAGAAATGATAAAATAAATTGAGGGGTTGGAGGCTACAATTGCTATTGAAATGAGCCTAAGTCACTCACCTGATCTAAGCCTCTTTTACACCAATAAACCCATCACCTCTGGCTTTACCCACCTGCCTACTCCATGCTAGGTACACAGACTTCCACCTGCCCATTCCATGCTAGGTACACAGACTTCCACGCAGTCCCTCCAACATGACAATCACACAGGAGCATCTGGACTTTGCACTAGAGAAGAATACCTTCCCCAAATAGCTGGATGGCTCACCCCTTCATCTTTTCAGAGCCTTTGTTCAAATGACATTTTTCTCCACTGAATATTTATTTTTCCCCAATTTTTTTTATTAAGGCATTATGTGTACATATCTTCCTATTGTGCCCATCCCACTCCCATACATGCCCCTTTTTAATGAGCTTGCTCTAATAGCTTTATGCCAAATTGCAATGCACCTTATAACCAGTGGTCTCCATCTTGCCTTTCTAATATTATCTATAGCACGTCTCATCTTCTCATATACACATAAAAATGCTAGAATGCTCTTACTTATTTATTTGGTATCATTTACTGTCCTTCTCTGCCTGCTCCGATATAAACTCCACAAAGGCAGGGATCTTAGTTAATTTTATTTACTTATGTGTGCCTCGTCCTTAGAAGTGCACCAGAAATGCCATAGGAAGCTAGTAAATGATTACTAACCAATGAATTAATAAGCCATTGCAGCTTATTGGCTATGCAACACTATTGGTTATTCTTAGATCCCATTGGCCTCCTCATGTTCTCTCTGTGTTTCTGTGCAGCACAAAGGTCTCTTGGATCATCCATAGCAAGTGCAAGTTTGACTTGGTTGGGCATACAAGTAGGATAAGAATGGCTTTTTCCAGCGAATATTCTCTGAGAACATTTTTTTTAAAGGAGCCACTTTTCTATAAACTTGGGCATCTTCCTCTATTTTTGTGGCCTTCTAGACCGTTACAGAGCCATTTTCTGTGTTGCCTCATCATACGGGTTTCACTTTGAAATTTTAATTAGGAGATCTCTTGGAATTCAGTCTTTCGTAATTAATAGCTGTGATTAGAAACTATTCTTCATTTTCATCAGATGCCCTTTAAATCAGGCTGAACATATTGGCAAAATTTTGGCAGAAACAAAAGAAGTGATATTTAGCATGATTTGCGGCTACTGTAAGTAATTTCCGTCTTTCTCAAGTGTCCTCTCCACAGTGGGAGCACCATTTAACTTGTCATCCCAGAACCTGCTCAGTGCCAGCCCCCCAATACCCTGGACCTGTCAGAGTTATGGTTGTTTCTATGTCCCCGGACAGATGAGTTAGGAGATGAGAAGTTGTGAGTAATAGCCACTAAATTTTTCTCTTTGTGCTTCCATTGATGTCTTGCCAAGCACTTTTTCTTGGCATGCACTAAGCCATAGAACCATGCTTTTACTGGGGATGTAAATATAAGTATTGCTAGAAATCTGCGTGATAACATCAGACATGTTGATTTTTTGCAAATAAGCATGTGGTGTGCTAAACTTGCTTGTGTATAATCTGTGTGAAAATACAATAAAGCCAGAAAATTGACAACAATCAACAGGTAGATCCTGAGTATCATCATGTCTCTAACAGAGTGCTAACAAATGTGGAGTGATAAAAATGGCTCTCCAGCCGAGACCGGTTTGGCTCAGTGGATAGAGCGTCGGCTTGCGGACTGAAGGGTCCCAGGTTCGATTCCAGTTGGGGGCATGTACCTTGCTTGCTGGCACATCTCCACTGTGGGGCATGCAGAAGGCAGCTGATCGATGTCTCTCTTTCATCAATGTTTCTGACTTTCTATCTCTCTCCCTTCCTCTCTGTAAAAAAAAAAAAAAAAAAAATTAAAATTAAAAAATGGCTCTCCAGTTAGTGCTGCAGAGAAACATGCAAAATGTGGTAAGTCAGAAGGACACAGGAATAAGGAATCATGGCAAACAATGAAATTGTGGGTATTTTCTTTGAGGTTAAATAAAGACAGATATAAGTTGTTCTGGATTTTTTAAAGTTAATATTGGCTGTATTAGTATTAAGATACATATGAATTATGAACATTTAGAGGAACATAGATTTAAAAGTTGCCGTTAAAGCACTTCCCAGAAATCCACCTCTCAGTTTCAACGCTTGGATTCCATCTCCATATCTTGTCATTCATGCTCTTCCCCATCCCGTGCTATTGAATGCCTTCAGAAGTAAATGACAATGACAATGCGGGCTTAGTCTGTAGAAGTCTTTGAAGAATGACAGAACTTTGGTGTACTTACTGTTCTGACACTCTTTCAAGATCAATTCATGATTACAAGATGCTTCTTTGGGATTGGATTTTAGAAATCAAAGTACTTTGATGACTACAGAGCTGATATCAAGAAGGTTATCATCATCAATGACATGTTACTGAGGAGACCGCCCATTCAGATATACAGTTAAGTGTATGCGATACATGTCTGGAAATGTGATCAATAAGACTGCAGCACTTGCCAAGAGCTTCAGGTCCAGTGTAGACCTTTTTGTTCAGATTACCAGCATGAGCTTATGTCTGGTAGCTTATTAGAAATACAGAAATACAGGCCCGGCTTCAGATTCCTCAGTAAGAATCTGCTTTCAGCAAGATCCCCAAGTGAGCCGAGACCGGTTTGGTTCAGTGGCTAGAGCGTCGGCCTACAGACTGAAAGGTCCCAGGTTCGATTCCAGTTGGGGGCATGTACCTTGCTTGCAGGCCAAACTCCAATAGGGGGCGTGCAGGAGGCGACTGATCGATGTCTCTCTCTCATCGATCGATGTTTCTGACTTTATATCTCTTTCCCTTCCTCTCTGTTAAAAATCAATAAAATATATTTTTAAAAAAATCCCCAAGTGATCCCCTTGCACATACAGTGTAAAAGCACTTTCAAATTCTGAACAAGATTATTCATTGGAGGGGAGGCTGGATGAAGCCAGGGACATTAAAGAAGCTTAGAAGATCCTAGATGCACTAAGGAATTCCAACATGTGTTGTAAAGAGTCAAGCAATAACCTCAAGCTACAGCAAAACCCAAGAAGGATCCTGAGGTGGACTGGCAACTTGGAGACAATCAGAAAGATGAGCAGGGGACCAATGGTTTCAACACAAATTCTAGATGACAAAGCTGAAATTGAGAATAGTCTATCCATTCATGCAATATCCCCTATCATTTAGGAAGAAAGTAATAAAAAAACTATTTCATAGTACTTGGAAATTAGCAACCAAAATCATCATTTGAGATACACTAGCTTATGTCAGGGTTGAAAATGGAAGTTTTTGTCTCATGTTTTGGAAAATTTTTAATTTTGTGCCAACTAAGTACTATAAGTTACATCGAAGAGGGAGTCAGTCAAAAATATACAAAGCCAGGCTAAAAATAAAAAATAAAAAAACAAGCTACTAGAATAGTTGAGATTGTAACATTTACAATGTATTGGTATACAGAAAAAAAATGGTGAGAACTCTAGTTACTTATTTTATCATGTTTTAAATTTATATTATTGTTCTTAATGGATAGTGTAAATAGTATTAGTAAAATTTTATGCATAGTCTATAATAAATGTGCATATTGAGAGGTTCATATTCAAATATATTTTGCTGATAAGGATACACATATCACATAATTATATATTTAATAACATTTTTTTCTCAGTTTTCCCAATAAGTTTACAAATACTTAAGTACTTGATTAAGTTTATGGACTAATGATATAATAGATTCTTTTTACATTTACATATATTTCAGAGAAGGCTGCGTCTCCATGTATGAACAATTACTTTTTTAAGAGATTCTTTTAGCAATCTTCATTAATACAATATGCCAATAAGCCTTGTTCTTACTTTATCTAGTATCTTATGTCAGAACCGAAAATTATCATTTTATTGAAGAGAGCAGAACAGAGAAAAACTACAGGCTACTATGCACGTATTTTTTTTTTAAGATTTTTTTAAAAAAAATAAATGTTGCTTAGTTGATGGGTTGATTACTTAGGTCATTACTTATCTCCTAAGCATAATGAATAGCAGGGGAATTTAAGTCAAGTGTTTATCCAAGTATGTTCCCTCTCTTGTCTGTATCAGATTTACCTGTTTGGTTTTTTTTTCTGAAACATTAATTGGACACAAGACCATGTCTAGTTAATCAGGATATTGGTGTAATCAAGAAATATTTTTTTCTAAAAGCACCCTATTTTACTCTAGTGCATATAAGAGTTTAAAAACCAATATGATTCTAAATCTTTTCTTGGATTTAAAGGATGATTTCCTTTTTGGTGCAAAAGCATAAGCACAAAATTATTGTAATTGTTATTCCCAGAATTTCCATACCTTTCTAATGAAACTATTCTGGAAGGACATGGCACACCATTCTGATTATTGACAACTTGTATCCAGTTAAAGATTGACTGTGGTGTGGGGTAAATATTGACCTCAACATTAGCCTACCATTTACCCATTAACTGTGCTCATCTTCTCTGCCTCGGCAGGAGAAATCTAATGTGTCTTTAACTATAGCCACACTGATTGAACCATTTACCTGAAATACGTCAGAGGAATTGAAAAGCAACAGTATTGATGAGGAGAAGAGTGGAAAGAAATGACTTACTGGTATGTAGCAAGATAAATGGCCAGTATTTTAAAAATCAAATGCTTCTGCATTTTAGAAAAATAAGCTTGAATCATAAAACTTGGATGCCCCCCCTCAAAAAAAATAAATAACAAAAACACATCTACAAGAAAAATCTGAATATAGAAAGTTTGTCTTTAGGATGGAAGTATGCAGATCTTTACAAGTAGATGCCAGCGAGTCTTGATGGAATGAGTGAATCCATTTTCAAAGGAAATGGTGTGTGCTCAGATTAGCAAATACAAGTTCACTGGAAGGTGGTCCCATTAGGAGAAGCATAAGACAAGGGAAACAAGGTCAAGGAGAGACCCTATGGGCCTCCAGCAGTGTCTCTTGGGAAATGAAGAAAATGATTCTCATTTCAAGTAAATCTGAGCACAACAGTAAGAAGCCTAGTGAAAGGAAAAATATGATCCAGTCCTGGGGTTTCAAGCAGGGCAAGAGGAATAGGAAGAGACAAAGATTTTTTTTTTTTTTGGGGGGGGGCAATATAGTCTCCCTTCTTCCTTGCACTTACTTGGGAGAGCCACTTTCTTCAAACAAAACAGTCTCTTCTGAACAAAGACATTTCAGAGGGATGTGTTTTGTTTGAATGAATGGGGGGTGGTTTGTTTTGAAATTTCTCCAACACGATGGCCTTTTAGACATTAAGTTCAGCAAAGCAGCCTAGATTGTCTCCAAACTTCCTTTTCAAAAAGATGCTTGTGAAACCCGGGGCATCATTCTCTAAAGCAGGGGTTCTCAACCTGTGGGTCGTGACCTGTTTTCTGATGGTCTTAGGCTCTACAGCAGTGACCCACAGGTTGAGAACCACTAGCAGGGTCGCCTAAGACCACCAGAAAACACAGATATTTACATTACGATTCACCACAACACGAGGAACTGTATTAAATGGTCGCAGCATTAGAAAGGTTGAGAACCGCTGCTCTAAAGCATCATGCACACCCTTCAGAGGTGAAGTTCCTCTCTGCTGTGTG